>CAUYPK010023157.1:0-18430 GCA_963574355.1 Loris lydekkerianus
CCTAAAAATAGACCTGCCATTCGATCCTATAATTCCCTTACTAGGTTTATACCCAGAAGACCAAAAGTCACAATATAACAAAGACATCTGTACCAGAATGTTTATTGCAGCCCAATTCATAATTGCTAAGTCATGGAAGAAACCCAAGTGCCCATCGACCCACGAATGAACTAGTAAATTGTGGTACATGTATACCATGGAATACTATGCAGCCTTAAAGAAATATGGAGACTTTACCTCTTTCATGTTTACATGGATGGAGCTGGAACATTTTCTTTTTAGCAAAGTATCTCAGAAATGGAAGAAAAAGTATTCAATGTACTCAGCCCTACTATGAAGGTAAATTATAGCTTTCACATGAAGGCTATAACCCAACTATAGCACAAGACTATGGGGAAAGGGCCAAGGAAGGGGAAAAGAGGGGGGAGGTTTTGGTGGAGGGAGGGTAATGGGTGGGGCCACATCTATGGTGCATCTTAGAATGGGTACAGGTGATTACACTAATGTACATAGCTATGATTTAACAATATAAATAAATAAATAAATAAATAAATAAATAAATAAATAAGAAAAAAAAATAAAGATGTATCAGAGGTTCAAAGAAGATAGTAATGTGTTTTATTTATCACCACAGTCCAAATGAAAGAAAACCCAAACAATCAAATTTAAGGTTAATTTTCTGGGGGAAAAAAACTGAGTTAAATGATTTTTACCACTTGTATTTATATAGGCACGGTACTGACATAATAAAAGCAGTCTAGTTCTTAAAAACTACACTGTAAAAGTCCATTGGAAATAAGAAAACAAAGTCATTGAAAAACAAATGCATGATTTTCCATTGTCATATAAATGACTTGGAAAAATTATAAGATCTGACTAAAAATCTGAACTTACTCAGGTGCTTATGAAAGTGACTTATTTATGAAACCAGTTTCTTCATCTCTAAGGTGAAAAGCTACTGCTCTCTCTCTCTAGGTGAAAATTAAATTAGAAAAATTGAATAAGACAGTTATAGACACAATAAAAATGCTGTGTACCTGTTTTTTTCTTCTTATTTTTCCTCTTTTCTAATTCTCTTGTTGTTGGTCTTTTCACGTTGCCAATGTGATGACATTCTTAGGTTAACTTTGGAAATTTAATTTCTGGACTTAGTGTAAACTCAACTTTACAAACTCACTTCTAAACTAATTTTCGATGACCATATGCTTATGGTAAAATAAATTCCAACTATATACAAGGTGGGAAATTGAGTAATACCTTACATACGTAGCCATCATTAATCATTTCATGTGGTTTTTTATTAGAAATAGTCAGTGTATTTAAAGTACTTCTACCTAGGCAAATATTCATATTTTCCTATGTTCATATTGTTATCTGTATTTGCAGTTCCTATATAAAAACAAACATGTGGGTATTTAATATTGGAATTTTAATATTACCTCTAAAATATACATCCTGTAAAGTTTTACATACAAGCACATGTAGAGATTACTTCTTCTTTTTAAGGATTTCAATGATTTATTTTAGAGATATGCCAGAATTTATTTTATAAATATGCATAGGTAAGATTTTTTTCAATTATTCACTATTAATAATTCAGTAATTAAATAGGAAGATGAATATAGACATAGATACATATATTTAGTCATAAATTCAAAGAGTAAGTTTATAAATTATGATGTGCTAGACAAGAAGATGTGTATATTTTAGCTTCTATTTGTTTGGTTTTTTTTGAGACAGAGCCTCACGCTGTTGCCCTGGTAGAGTGCTGTAGCATCACAGCTCACACCAACCTCCAACTCCTGGGCTCAAGCAATTCTCTTACCTCAGCCTACCAAGTAGCTTGGACTACAGGTTCCCACCACGATGCCTGGCTATTTTTTGGTTGTAGTTGTCATTGTTGTTTGGCGGGCCTAGGCTGAATTCGAACCCACCAGCTCTCGTCTATGTGGCAGGAGCCCTAGCCACTTGAACCACAGGCACCAAGCCAATATATTTTAGTTTTTAAATCAATGGGTGGAATATGCTCAGTAAACTAGCCATCCATCATTTATTTTCCCATCAGTAGTTATAGGACTTTCTTCTTAACTATATTGCTGCTAGACTTGGATGCTTTCAAACATTTTAGTTGATTTGCTGTAATTGCTGCTTTAATTGACATTTCTTCATCTTTAATGTGGTATTTATTTGTCCTTCAAACTACCATAGAGCCAGAAAAAAGAAAAAGAGAATTGGAGAATTCAAAAGGAATTCATTCATATATCTATAAATGTGTTACATACCAGATAAGAAAATTTGAATAAAATTAGAATAACAGACTAGAATGGATTCATTCTAGTAGAGAAAGAACCTAAAGGATAGCTTGCAGTTCAAATTCATAGCAAGGTTATGTGCAATTTGAATCTGGGATACATGAGCCATGAGATCCTCTTTCCCGCTCTTTTTCTTCTCTCTCTTTAAAGAATTTTGTATTTCTTGTAGTAGAAATAAAAAAAAAAAAATTCTTAGAAATAAATAACAGTTGATGAGAATCATCAAAATCCTACATTTGAATCAAAATATAAAGGTAATTTGCAATCTCAGCTACTGAAAGGTAACTACAATTCCCTTGGGATAATATAAGTCTTTTCTTAGTAGTAAGCACCTTTAAACCACGTAAAAATGGAGTTGAATAACTTTATTTAAATATAATATGCATAGACTCATCCCATTTTATTAAAAGTATTTCTCATCTATCTGCGTAACTGGAGAAAGATGTTCACCTGATGTTATTTATAAGCAGTAAGATTTGAGGCACTGTTTAGACTTCTTTTGTACTAGTGCATATTATTGAAATTCCTAAAAAATGCATACTATTTTTTCAAAATTACTAAAGTGATTTCTTAATTTTAAAAATCCCACAATTTATTAATTTGACTAGGATGATCGAGATTTATGCATCACTTCACACCTACCAAATGCACGGGGATTGTGAATCAGAATAGCAATGTGCTAATTAATACACTCAATCCCAGATCTAAAACCTGGCATCCAGAACAAGCATCTACTTTTCGGTGGATATATTTACTCAGGAGTCCATGCTACATATTAAGAAGAATATGGATGAATAGAGAATTACAGAGAGGGAAATGAGTTTTCGTGAAACATTTTTTTGGAAACTACCATTGACCGTTTTGTCTTCACTGAAGTAATTATTCTTTGTAAAGAAGGTATTCTAATATCAGGACTTAGTTTTCCCATTCTAAATATTTATTATAAGGTACAGTTTATCAAGTTTATGATTAATATTATTTACATTGGAGAAATTTTCAAATCACAAATACAAGAGCATTATTTCTGGAATAAATGTATTCAATCTCACACATAATTTCAACATTCGTGATAGCTGTAATTTTGGAAATTAGCATGGCATCCTTATCTCTCAATCTTGGGTTATCATACATGGTAGTAATGTGAGCCTCCTGTATATTTAATGCGTACTGTTTTTTTTACAAATTCACAAAGAACAAAAAAGGGAATGTGATGTAAGGAGGGAAAGAACGTGTACATTTTCAAGAAGATTAAATGAAAGATGCTAAATTACAATCAATCCCAAGGCTAAAAGATGATTAATTATTATCAGCAAATCGTTATTATGAAAAAAAAATTCTAAAAAGATATAAGCCAAGAAATACTTATAATTAACACAGAGGTTGAAATAAACAATACCTAATAATTTATATAATTATATTGATCTCTTTCAGGTCGTAATCTACTTGGGCAACACTAACACTTAATAAAATATACCATATTAAGTTACAGTACAAATTAGCAGAATATAGAGGAATAACTAGGATGATAAAATGATTAATTTTAGTGAGGATTTTGTTTTGAAAAGCAAAAGCAAATTTTAAGAAAAGTTAACAAAAATTAAAATGTTTTGGAGAACTTGAGATTCAGTATATCAATTTATCAAACTTATTTTATTTACAGGAGTTAATTACAGTTATTGAGTGTTTTTAGAAGGTTTTGTTTATTAAAGATGAGTAAAAAGTCTCCATCTTTCTTTAAGGCTGCATAATATTCCATGGTGTACACATTACCTCTTTCACATTTACATGGATGGAGCTGGAACATATTCTTCTTAGTAAAGTATATCAAGAATGGAAGAAAAAGTATCCAATGTACTCAGCCTTACTATGGAACTAATTTATGGCTTTCACATGAAAGCTATAACCCAGTTATAACCTGAGAATAGGGGGAAGGGGGAAAGGGAGGGGGGAGGATGGACAGAGGGAGGGTGAATGGTGGGATTACACCTGCGGTGCGTTTTACAAGGGTACATATGAAACTTAGTAAATGTAGAATATAAATGTCTTAACACAATAACTAAGAAAATGCCAGGAAGGTTATGTTAACCAGTGTGATGAAAATGTGTCAAACGGTCTATAAAACCAGTGTATGGTGCCCCATGATCGCATTAATTTACACAGCTATGATTCAATACAAAAAAAAAAAAAAAAGAGTAAAAAACTTACAATGAACTTTAAATAATTGTTTACAAATTCAGTTAAATTTTTGAAGACATTTGAGAGTCATAAGATATTATAAAAAGTTGTAAAATTTTACATGATTTATCAACACATTTGAAATATATATAAATTTAAAACTTAAAAAAAAAAAACTAGAGTTCTACTCTTAACAACTTAATAGAAGTTTTTCTTCTGAAGTTGCCTTCAAATACAACCAAAAGCTCACATAGACTTTCCAAGTACTGAATTATTGAATTACTTTTGAGACATTTGTTCCACATTTGTGTCCTTCTGTGAAATCACACATCCATGTCACTTATTTACTTTTTTATTCAGGGCCCTTTGTTATCTTTGCTATTGGTAGAATTCATTTGCTTTCTATACAAGGGAAGGACAGAGTTCAGGTGACCTAGTGGAGGCTCTTTGTTAAACGGACCTCTAGGTGAATAGTTAAATGATATTTGCTAGGGTGAATAGATCATAAATACAAAATGTAAACTGTTGGACGACCCTGGCTAAAATATGACTTCTATTCATATCCTGTGGTTTTATGAGGCACAGTGCCCTTGAAAATGTTGCAAAAGCTATGTAATTTTCTAGGGTATTAAATGGAAATGTTTCATAAATCACCTCACTGTGTAAAGTAACCTCATTAAACATCACTTCGAGCTCTGTCTTGTCTTAGATTTTGTGCCAGAGGACACGTGCCAGATGTGTGGAGGAGGAAGGGCAGGGAGACTCCAGACATGTGTTTTTTTCTGCCTCTTGAATGTCTTCATCCTTAAAATAATTATGAAAGTTTGAGTTGGGCATGTTGTTCCTGTGAGTCTAAGTTGGCCGTCTGAGCCTGTGTTCCCCCTTTGATTTATTTTGGGTACATTTTAAAAGATGATTGCATATCATATTGACTCTTTCTGTGCTGCAATTATGTGAGTCTTAGAAACTGCTCTTGTTAGCATAACAAGTAAAACCAAGGGTAGACTTTAAAAAGGAAGGTATTTCTTTTAAATAGTAAAGAGATGATGAAAAAAATCCCAGGATTCGGAATCAAAAGTCCTGACTTATTTGGGGTACACTTTAGAAAAATCACTCAGCTTCTTTCTTCCCCCCACCTTTTTTTTTTTTTTTTTTTTTTTAACTCACAGCTTTGTTGTAAAGTTTATGTGTTTACAACTAGTCTGCTGTTGATGGCAGTGTTGTGGAGCGTGCAGGTATTCCTTTTTATTTATACTTCCCCTGTGATGCTCACTTACATTGCATCCAGAAACTAACACCTGCTATAGACACCAGTACTGTGCACACCATCATCATATAGCCCCGTCTGAACCCAAGTGAGTCTCCAGAGGGATATTCTCAGCCACAGCATTGCTGGGTTATTTCACATGTCAATGTTTGAATAAGAACTCCAAGATCCTCTTCAATATGGCTGCAAACGTCCTAATTTCCAATAGCTGCCGTAGTCTAAATTTCTACTTCTTTCCATACGAACATATTTAAATACAGGCCATGACTTCATCTCATTTCTTAATCTTTACTTTGTGTTTGATAATATTATACTTTATGTGAAAGATAAGCGTCAGCCCTTTATAATTATAATGTAGCGTGTTAGCTTTACTAATATAATGACCCACTTTGTAGCTTTTCTTTTATACATATACATTTACACGCACACACATACACTGTATGTATACACAATAAATTTCACTCATAACTACTGAGCATAAACTATTAATACTTGATCTTGTAATGAAGGACTACATAAACACGTAAGCAGTTATAGTTTCAGGGCCTGGTCACTGGAAGCAGATGAATGATTCTACTGAATGTTACTATCATTTAATTTTGTGATTGTTGAAAAGTTGCATAACTTTCCCAAACCTCTCTGTTTTGTCATTATTAAAGGGACACTGAACTCATAAAATGGCTTTGCACATTAAATGAGGTAATGCAAGTGCAACACGCACTAGGGTGACCTTTTAATAGTGCAGCCAAATGCATGTGTGGGAAAATAAATCTTTCCTCGTTTCTCTTGTCCTTGTAGCGGCCTCAACCTTCTGAGCCATGGAAATAGGGACTGTGGTTTCTTTTCTCTCAGTTCATTGTTTTCTATTGGTGGAATTAATTGCTTACATTTAAAAGGTTAATCACCTTTTCCCTAGCTCCCTGAGAGTCAAATTCACCTAGTGGGATAAACACCCAGGTTAACTCCAAATGTGGCTTAATAACCCCCAGGCCCCTGAGATGAGCATTCGCATTTCACAGGGCTGAGTTCCAGGCCTGGGAAGAAATCCTCCGTGTTGTTGAACTGAAGACAACGGCCTTTATCTTTCTACAAAAGAGATTCATTTACATTCCAAAAGCCTTAGTGAAAACCCCAAGTCCCTTCTATCTTATCTCTAAGGAATAAACAAAGAGAACTTTTAGAAAAGGAGGGAGACAGTTCTCCCTTTTCTGTTTGAAAGCTCAATGTTTTGGGCATTTCATGCTGGTAATACTCTCATCGTGCTGACCCTGGGGTAAGCTTTAGGCCCAGGCTAACTATGCAGTTATGATTTGCTTGTAAGTATGTACATTTCAGACATATTAATAAATACGGGCATTGTAAGCCTAATGATATAAAAGGGAGACCGAACGTGATGCCTGATTGAATTTAGTGGCAGAGAAAACATCTTTGATAACAAACATTTTCATTCTGGGTTCTGAGTAAATAGGAAGGTAAAAGAAAATACTTGTAGGTAAATGGACTCAGATAGCTTTAAGGAAATCAATTATTAGATTACTAACTGTCACATATTCTTTGTCTCGAGAATCATTCTACCAAGCATATCCCTACTGTCTGCTAGTTCTTTGTTTACTTAACCGGTATGGTATGTCTCTCCTTTCAGGATATCCGGCTCTTGCTTCATAATAGCTGCCATCGGAAAGTTGATAGTCCTTCAGCCCTTTGATTGAATCCAGAATTTCCAGAACACATTCGTTTATGAAAAAGGGTGCAGCAGAGAAAGATGAAGCTTTTCTTGTGTCTTTGGTGCTTAAAAAAGAAGAATCTTGAAGTAGAAGGCCACAGGTTCCCCACCCTGGAATACAGTTTTTTAGAATGGCAGCAACTATTTCCTTTGCAACTGTTAAAACTTACACATTTTTTGGATATTAACCTAATAATGTTCAAGCAAAGAGATTTCCAAAATTATTTCAGGAATCAATCTGGCCCATATGTTTAAACTAAAGGTTAAGCTCTTCCACAATTTATGGAGATTAAATTTGAGCCCATAGATAGTGTCTCTCTCTCTTTTTTTTTTTTTTTCATTATCAGGGAAAAAAGCCAGATCTAGCAGTAGGTCTTAAATTTTCTGGGTATAATGAAACATATTTCACTTTATATGCTTATGCTACTGAATTAATAAGAATGTTTGGGATATGTTCTGATTATTTTTGTTGCTGATTTATATCTTCCTCAAATTCGTATTTTGAATCCATAACCCCTACCGTGATTATATTTGGAGACAGTGTATTGTTAAGAGATTGCTAAGGTTAAGTGACATTAAAAGGAGGATGAAGCCTTAAGCAAAGAGGATTGTGGCCTTAGAAGGAAAGGAAGATTCATTCTTTCTATCTCTCCTTACTCCTCTCTCCACTGTCAGAAAGCAGGTGTCTACAAGAGCCATGAAGAGAGTCTCACCAGAAACAAGACTTTCCTGAAACTTGATCTTCAACCCTCCAGCCTCCAGATTTGTGAGAAATAAATTTTTGTTGTTTATAAATTAATCTCAGATATTTTGTTATAGTTGCTGGAATAAACTAAACAGTCCCCATGGTGACAAATTTTATTCAAGACTTTGTCTCAAAAAAATTCCTCACTTTCCACTTGACGGTATTTAAAAAACATTTTGAAGATAGGCATTATTTTTATATACTCAAGAATAATGCTTTATAACTATAATTATTCTATTATGAAACTTCCAAAATATATTTTTAACATGTAATTGCCTGAAATTATTAAATAAAGACTGTGGCTATGTATAAACAAGTCTCTTAACATTTACCATGATTCTAGACTAGAACAATTTTTTGCACAACATCTGATGACAGTGAAGTCAAGGTCGTATTTTAATTGCTACAAAAAAATATAATTTTATGTCCCCCAAATGTTCTTTTATACTCAGGGAATTTTATGTAATGATCATAAAAGTATCTAGGTGACAATATAAGAATCAGTTAAGTGCATTTTCTTTACTTCTGTTGGAACAATAATTTAAAGGATCTGATAGTGATAACAATTAATTAAGTTCTCAAATTAATTATCCTCAAATATAATACTCATGTTAGAGTTATAAGGCCTGTCACTTGGTAGTCATTAAGGCATCGTAATTGGTACAATATTTTTTACAAAGGAAATGGGAATACTCATTTTCTTTAATTCATGATGTTGTCTAGCTGCTCAAACACTAAATCAATGGGTGTTAGGTTATCAGAGAAAGAGCAACAAAGTCTACAATAATAAATTTGTTGCTCCAGTACAATTCTGACCCTTTCTGATTTTGTACTATGATGATTGTCTTGTCTTAGAGGCTTTGACACTGTAAAAAGTGCTTTATTTACTTCCAAGAGCTTATTTTTACATATCAAGAGATAATCCAAGTGAACTCAGAACACAAATTTTTACACACTCAAATGCTACATAACAAGCACACATTCTTTGTTTCTTAATAACAATATTCCAGTTTTGCTTAGGGAGGCCTCTTGCCCCATCACAGGCAGGAAATCACCACTGGTCTCAACCAATCCTGACAACTGGTTTCCTTTATGCCAGGAACTCACTCTTTTCTCCAGTCCCAGGAGAGAGGGTGATGTTGTAACCCAATGCAAGTGATTGTGTAAGGATGGTCTGCAGGGGACTTCTTGAACATGTTTACTTATGTTCAAGAAAAAGGAAAGTCCTTCCATCTCATACACCTCAATTTCCTATTTTGGAATGGGGTTGTGTGTAGAAATTTTCATAATGAGATAAGATTCTTAAGGTAAAATATCATGACCTACTTTCAGGAAGAGCAGAAGGAGGGAGGAATATACCAGCTAAAACCAATCTGGAGAATAATTGCCAGGAGTGGTGGCTCACACCTGTAATCCCAGCACTGTGGGAGGCTGAAGTGGGATGACTGCTTGAGCTCAGGAGTTCAAGGCTTGTCTGAGCGAGAGTGAGACCCTGACTCAAGAACAAAAATGGAAAAACCCAGCCGAGCACCATGGTGAGGGTCTGTAAATCCCAGAGGTGTGGGAGGCTGAGGTAGCAGGATGCCCACAGCCAAGTCTGAGGTTGCAGTGAGCTACATCGCCTTTGCACTTTGCTCAGGGGCATAGGGTAGAACTCTTTCTCCAACAACAACAACAGACAGAATTATTAAGTAAAACAAAATTTATTTGTTTAAATCATTGTTGCATGGATTGCTACTAGTAGCAGCTGATAACATTTCTAAAGGGAAAGACCCCCAAATATGCAATTTGATATTGTAGAGAAAAATAGTCAAGAGCCACCTTCTATGTCCCTAACTTGGCGTTACTCAAGGGGAAGCTGTAGAAAGAAAAATGTCTTCATCAGAAGAAAATATTGACAGAATTAGACCCTATTTTCTCCTATGCTATTTCTTAATTATTCTAATACAGACAGAGGTGATAAGAACCCTGGTAAAGTCTATATTAAGGATGATCCCTTCTCGAGTGACACAACTGTTTGAATAGCTCAAGGATGAGCCTGATGAACTAAGGATGGAGAGGAATGGCAGAGCCCAGAAACCCCTGAGTGAAAAACAAAATGTCATCAGGCTTGTTGACTATAGGTAGACCAGACGGAAGACTTTATACTTTTTAACGTGACTGCATGCAAATATTAAAAATATCAACAAATGATTGCAAAATATATATATATATATTGGTCAAAAGCCCTCTAGTCATCCTACAAACAAAGCTGAGTGTTTACTCCCTAAAACAATTCCAAGCTTCCAAATGAGCACCATTGGTCAGTAAAAACTGGGCACTGACAATGTGTAGAGTTTTATCTAATTCTCGTTTTTTATATGGCCATGGAAGACAATTGATAAAGAACCTCTTCATCCCTCAAAAGTGTTTCCTTTATGTGGAAAACCAAGGAATGACAGTCTAAGTCAGCCACAAGGTAGGTGACCCAGATCAGCTGAAGGTAGAGGTGGGAAAAAATTTGTGATGAAAGTGCATTGGTTACAGTGGTGAGTCGTATAGCTTAGTTTTTTAACCTGTTTCATAGCATTTTTAGAAGAAAGACACATTCTATGAAGAGATAAATATAGTAAATATTTTAGGCTTAAGGAGACATTTACAATGTATAGATCTCACAGATTTTCCCCCTCAGTCCATAAATATGAAAAAGACATTACCCAGAGGCCAATGGGCTGCATTCTCAAACTCTAGGGCTCAAGTGATCCTTTTACCTCTACCTCCTGAGTAGCTGCGACTACAGGCACCTGCCACAACATGCAGCTAATTTTTTTTTTAATTTTTAATAGAGATGAGACAAGTTCTCATTCTTGCTTAGGCTGGTCTCATACTTCTGAAATCAAGTGATCCACCTGCCTCTGCCTCCCAGAGGACGTAGGATTACAGAAGTGAGCCTCATCAGGCTATCTGTGCTCTTTTCTCAGGGAACAAGTCAGTATATCTTATTTCATGATGAAACTCCAGTAGCTTATGAACATGCAAGTGGCTTTGATTTATGCAAATGGTAGACCGAGCCAGACTCAGCTTCTGTATCAGTCCAGACCCACACATCTCTGTTTTCTGAACACAGTGAGTTTGTAATGGGTCATGGCCATCTTGCATTGTAAAACTGAGTTGCTATTTGTTACTATGGATGAGGACACCTTTGCCAGTGTTTCTGTTTGTCTCTTAAATCAACAAGACTTCTTCTCACGTGTGCTATGCCACATTCTTCTCACATCTCACTGAACGCCTTCTTATAACCTGTCTGTAGAAATCTGGCCAGAATGGATGGTTAGTTTGTGTTGATGCTGTGTCAAGCTCTCTAACAAACCCTCTTCTAAAACCGCTTCTTTCCCTACCTCACTTCCTTACCCCCTATTCGTGCTTCCCTGGGGTTGAATCTTCCCTGGTAAATTACTTTGTTTTCTAGAGTGGTCAGACAAGAAACACAGCTGAAAACATCCCTAACTGATACAAAGTCCTGTGGGAAAAGCCAAATTTCCCGGATAGACCTCATGGGTAAATTCAGCGCAGGGAGGTGGGAGGGAAGAGCGGGCAATAATTCCTCCCATTTCCTTCCAGGGAACTCTCCAGGTGGCAAGAACTAGAAAAGCATAAATGGTTTCAGAGCAAAGGTGGCTAGGAAGTGCCACATATAATCCTGTATTCTGAAAGCAAACTTCCTAGCAGACTTCCCTGGGTCATGATGTAGAAATAAAAGCCTGCTATACCTGGAGGAGCAGAGAGGTCCTGGACTTCCCCAGACTTCTTCCTTTCTCCCATATTGCTTGCCTTGTACAAGACAGCCAGGAATTTCTGAATGCTCACCTTATGGAGAGACGCCATTGCCGACCATCCTTCAGGGCTGGGGTATGGGGGTCCAGAGAGCCTCGGCCAGAGGCAAAACCCAAAGGCGTGAATGTTTATTAGAGGTGACCACTGCTCCTCAAACACCAAGTTCACAAATCTTTCCTAAAAGATCCTACATTTCAATTTTGATTACATGATAGGTATTTAGACAAACAGAATTCTTTTTTTTTTAATTATTATTTTCTCTATACATATACATGTGTTTATTTGGTTTCCACTTTTTGCCTTCACAAAGGCAAAAAGATATTAGACAAACAGAATTCTTTTGAGGATCTGTGACTTACAATATTCCCCAATATTGGAAGGATGTTCATATTTTATATTTAGTATTCCATAGTACTGGTATAAATTTACAACTATAACTGGATTACTTTTCTATTTCTCTCCATTGCAATCTTATTTCAAAAAAAATTGCAGAATTAATTATGTACTTCTATTTCTGTTGCTATGTTTTTATATTAAAAAGGAGTCTTCTCTATTTTTTTTTTTTTTTTTTGTAGTCTTTCAACACCATTATGTTAGATTTAGACAAAAGGCATTGAGTTTTAAAGAGGAGCATGCAGTGGAACAAAACCTCCCAAAGTCAGGGAGAGGCAAGTGTACATATCTGAGTTACTCTCAACACAAGACAGTTTTAAAACATGTAAATGTAAAGAATGAATAAAGTATGATCTGGAAGGTACAATAATTTTTGCAAAGTGCAGCCAAGAATGTCTCTTTCTATAATAGCTATTGAATTTACAAACACAGTTAAGGGGAGCTGCTCAGCTCATGCATCAATTGGACCTGAAGTCTTTACAGAAAATTCCCATTAGTGTCAAAACTGAGAAATAAGAGCAGGTTTTACTAAGACTCTCACTTTGTCTAATGTAAGGGGTGGGGGTAGCAGGGGATTTTTTTTGTTGAATGCCTCTACATGGGAGTTTTTAGCAAATCGTTACAGATGCAGCGTACCAGTAATATTCATTTATCTGGATGTTCAGTTATTCCTAACAATACATCATACCAAAGGGGGTGGGAAACATACCACATGTTTGTAAAAGTTATGAATATAAGTCATGTTTATTTTATGTGCTCACTCATTCCCTTCTGTTTTAATACATAAAAAAATAATGTAAAGAAGTTTCATTTACTTTTTTTATGAAATCATTGGTAAAACAGTAAGAGAAATTTTACACAGAATGGGTCAGGGGTAGAAGGAACAGAAAAAGAATGGGAATGTTGTAAAGTCTTATACTTAAAGCTAATTGAGGGAAATAAATAATCAAAAATACAAGAAAGAACAAATAATATAATATGTAAGATATAATGGGAGGAGTACCTTTAATTTTTCATAAATATATGCAATAATTCAAAGTAAGAGCTAAGTGATGTTAAATAGCTTCTCTGTATTCGCTGACATAAATTTATTTAAATAAATTTAAATTAAAGGGTTTTTTTTGTGTGTGTTTTGTTGTTTCACAAGAGGAGTTTTTGTTTTCTTGTTAAAATACAATAGTGACTTGAGGAAGCTTCATTGTCTCTCTAAAATAGTCCTGTTACTGAATTACTCAGAATTATTAAAAATTATAAAATTAAGAAAAATGTCTTCTTACTCTAAGGCTGCATTTATCCTTTCTTGAAAAATTATGTATATTATTCCATTATACACCATGAAATACTATGCAGCATTAAAAAATGCTCTTTTATAAAATACCTCTTTTATGTTTACATGGATGGAGCTGGAAAATATTCTTCTTAGTAAAGTATCTCAGGAATGGTAAAAAAAAGTATCCAATGTACTCAGAACTACTATGAAACCAATTTATAATCACTCACACTTGCATATGTAAAATGAATCACATGGGCGATGCCTATGGCTCGAAGGAGTAGGGCGGTGGCCCCATATGCCAGAGGTGGCGGGTTCAAACCCAGCCCTGGCCAGAAACTGCAAAAAAAAAAAATAATAATAATAATAAAAGAAAGAAAGAAAAATGAATCACAACTATAGCTTAGGATGAAAGAGGGAAGGGGAGCTGCAGGGGAAGAGAGGGGGGTGGGTCGGTAGAGGGAGGTTAGTAAGGGGACCACGCCTATGGAGCATATTGCAAGTCCAAGTTGGATATATCAGGTAGAACACAAGTGTCTTAACACTGTAATCAGGTAAATAAGATGAAGGCTATGTTAATTAGTAGATGTAAGCACTCCAATTTGTATAAATAATCAATACATTGGATCCCATAATGACATAAATATATTCATGATCTATGTACAAATGATTTAATAAAAAAAAAGAAAAATGTATTTTGAATACGTTTATTTTTGAGCAAGCTCAGTTTGATAGTTAATTCTTCGTTTTTATCATATTTACCTTAGCAAATTATTTATCTGATGCATAAATTTTAAATCATGTCATGACGAGATTAAAACCAATACTGAAAATTTGAAGAATCTCAAGTAACATGAGTCTCAATGTTTTATACTAAGGAGATAAAGTGTTATTGTATTTTAAAGTATATTGAACCCCTTATAATAAAAATATTGAAAGAAGCCATTTAACTCAGACCTCTCTGTCAGAGATGAGCCCCTATCTCTCCAGCAAATTACCTCATGTGTGGGCCCACAAGTTTTTCAATTAAAGTGAAGATAAACACATAGTGCCCATGTGCATTATCTATCTATCACTTTCTTTTAATTTTCCATGCTATGCATGTGCCCACGTACTAGACAAAATTATGCACATGCTTAGAACTTGTACTTGAAGTTGTAGGACCAAGAAGATTCCTCCAGCTCTTTATCCCTTACAATTCCTAGCCTGGTATCTCTGCCAGCCTGCCAAGACCTCTTAGCCTGGTCCCATGTTCCATCCAAAAAGATTCCCTTTTAAATCTCCATCATGGTCAAGTGGGACTTTGTTTATCTCTTGCTTTTGTTCATAATCTTTCTTGCTTTCTAACACACATAGACACTCATATTTAAGAAAATGCATTAAACAAAGGGTAGCTACATCTGTGTCACCTACCTATGAATCTTTGCCTAAAAGTCCCTTATTCCAATCTATGTTTGGAATAAACTTTCTTCCTATGCATATTTCACCTGTTTTCTTGAACATAGCAGGGTGCAGTGACCAACCATATGAGACAGTCAATATTCTATCATTTTTAACCTACAAAACTGACGATTTAATGCAGCTAAATTTTATATTAATAGCTTTGGTCATGATGGCAATTTCTACTAAATATTTTTAAACTTGAAGGTGGAAACTAGAATTGTTTTTAATGTTATACAGTAATCACTGACAGACCTTAAAATATGAAGGTAAAGAGGTAACAATCCTTTGTTTTTTGATTACTTTGGTATATGTTAAATTGTTTGGTCTATATATTGTCATATGCTGTTCTAAGAAAACTCTATAAAACAAAGGGTCTTACCCTTTAAAAAAATTATGAAAACCTTATGTAAAAATGCAGATTTACAAAAATGAGAGTGAAGTCTTTCTGAAAAAATTATTCCCTCAGCTCTGCCATTGCCCCAAACCCAGGGTCACTCAGCTAACTCTCTTTTACTATAGAGTGAAACATTCAAAACTCACTTCACTGCCATACTTAGGACCAATTTTAGCATCTATGGACAACTGGCTAAATTATATCTGAAATCAGAGTGAGAAGATTTCATGTTATCACCAAGCCAGTGTTTGCTGATTCTGCCAAGTTTGTAGGGTGAAACTTCCAAGGATACAAGTCCCAAATCCTAAAATATGATTTGGGATCATTGCTCTCTGAGTACAGCATCATACAAGATCCATCAATAGTATTTTTTTGTTTTGAGCCCAGAACTGGGTCATTCCTTAAAGCATATTCATGATATTAATTTTTAGTTATGCTCCTTTTGAATCATTATAATCACTTTAAAATCACTTATCCAAGTCATTTTATGTATTTTGTCTTCACAAACAACATAAAAGTATTAAAAGCAGGTTATTTACAATTATGAAATCTTCAACATCACAAAATACCATGCTTATGAGCATTAATTCCTAAGTTACATCTACTGGGTGTCAACGTCACCCTGGGGATGCTGGAATCACTGCTCAGATGAAAACAAAGGTGAGTGACAACATTTATTGAATTTTACTTTGAAGAAATACAGCGGATTTTGTACAATTAAAGTTATAATAATTCTCAATCCTCAAATACCACCTAGACTAAACAAAAATAATTTTATTATGACAATTGTGAAATACTTTGACAAACTTGAAAAATTAAATAGAAGAACAAAGATGTAATAAGAGTTTTAATTCTAAAATTCATGTTTTCATACAACAGAAAAACATAGAAAGTTTAGCAATAATGTATAACTTTTTTACCCATTAACCTTTATTACCCATTTTGCACCTGTCAAAACCAAATTTGGACAGTGGTGCTCAGAGAGTTATTCCTTTCCATTAGCTATAGACTCAGTAGTGAACTTATCTAAGGTACTTTCAATGAAAAGGTGAGAAGCATAAAACATTTTGTATTAGTTTAAGAAAATTTGTTTCAATCATTAAAGCAAAACGTCCTTTTTAAACACATATCCCTTTTTCCCCTACAGCCATATAATCATCTAGTTGTTTAAGTAACGATGACCTAGGGTTGATTATTTTCTGGCAGAAAAATGTAATCACATTAGTACCTGCTGGGAAAACTCTATCCAGGGGTCACTAAAACTATTATAAACCATAAATATACAAAGAGAACTAAAACGAAGAAAGTGTAGCTATTATACTTTTAATAAATTGCAAAATTTTTAAAGCAAGTAGAGGGATTTTTTTCTTAAGTTGAATAAAATACAATATTGAATAATTGCCATTTATTGTATCAATATCACTTCAATAATACCAACTTGTCTTGTTATTTTTGTTAATTACTCATTAGAAGGGAAATGATAACAATTTTCTAGTTTTGTTTCATATATCAGTCAAAGAAAAATTTATAATGTTTTGTGAATAAAAACATTTTTTGAATTTGGTTATTAAAATAAAATGAACAAAATATATTTTTATTGAAGATTATCATTTAATCTTAGGCTGGTTATTTTTAATGAAAATGAAATCATTTTTGAAAATGTATGTATTTGTGTGTAGGTGTGAGTGTAGTGTAGTGAGTGCTATATGCAAATCCAATATATAACCTCCCAGTTAATTTTAGTAAACTGAATTTTATTCCTAATTTGATACTTTTTTACCTCTAAACCATCTGCCTCTATCTGTGCACCCAGAGAAACACATCATGAAAATTGTAAGTAATTAAGCAAATCAGTCGTTAGGTGTCAAAACAAATCCAAAAGCAATACCCACTCCTAAAATTTCAAAATATGATATCAGAAAATTTTAAAATACTTATAAAAATGAAGCTAATAAATTTTTTCCATTTATTTTTATTACTCTTAATGTACTTTATATACATCAATAATATCTTTTTAGAGCATTTTTAAAGTCTTCTTTAAACATCCAGAATTTAAAACATTTGGTATATATATATATATTTTTTTTTTTATTAAATCATAGCTGTGTACATTAATGTGGTCATGGGGCACCATTCACAAGGTCCATAGACCCTTTGACACATTTTCATCACACTGGTTAGCATAGCCTTCCTGGCATTTTCTTAGTACTGTGCTAAGACATTTACATTCCACATTTACTAAATTTCACATATGTCCTTGTAAGATGCACCGCAGGTATAATCCCACCAATCCACCTCACTCTGCCCACCTCCCCCCTCCTTCCCTTCACTTCCCCCCTTCCCCCTATTCTTAGGTTGTAACTGGGTTATAGCTTTCATGTGAAAGTCATAAATTAGTTTCATAGTAGGGCTGAGTACATTGAATTATTTTTCTTCCATTCTTGAGATACTTTACTAAGAAGCATATGTTCCAGCTCCATCCACATAAACATGAAAGAGGTAAAGTCTCCATCTTTCTTTAAGGCTGCATAATATTCCATGGTGTACATATAGCACAATTTATTAATCCATTCGTGGATGGATGGGCACTTGGGCTTTTTCCATGACTTAGCAATTATGAATAGGGCTGCAATAAACATTCTGGTACAAATATCTTTGTTATGATGTAATTTTTGATCTTCTGGGTATATGCCTAGTAGAGGAATTATAGGATTGAATGGCAGATCTATTTTTAGACCTCTAAGTGTTCTCCATAGATCTTTCCAAAAGGAATGTATTAATTTGCATTCCCATCAGCAGTGTAGAAGTGTTCCCTTTTCACCACATCCACACCAACATCTCTGGTCTTGGGATTTTGTGATATAGGCTAATCTTACTGGAGTTAGATGATATCTC
>CAUYPK010023159.1:0-43484 GCA_963574355.1 Loris lydekkerianus
TGGGATACAGGGCCCAAAG
Organism: Loris lydekkerianus; assembly: GCA_963574355.1. NCBI lineage: Eukaryota > Metazoa > Chordata > Mammalia > Primates > Lorisidae > Loris > Loris lydekkerianus. The sequence continues at coordinate 20 of CAUYPK010023159.1, forward strand.
GTGAAGGGTAAATAAGGGTAGCAGGGGAAGAAGGTAGGGTGAAAAACAATGTAGGCCCGTCCACAGGGGATTTTCTAGAATTTCTTTTCTTCTCTTTTCTAGATCTTCTTGGAGTGTTTTTAGGTGATTGTTTTTATCATTCTTAGACCAAACACAAGGGGGAAAAAGTTCATTTTTTTTGTAATATAAGTGGTTTCAAACATAGTTAAAGTGAGATATTTATCTTTAAAAACCTCATTTAACTTACGAATATCAACACTTTATATAAATTTATGTCACTCTTCATTTAAATCCTTTTGGGTTCTCCATATGGGAAGATGGTCTTAATATAAGAAGGTGGTAGAGAATTAAGATGAAGTGCTGTACTTAGAAATGCTATTCTGATCTTTTTGTTTGAGTCCTTTCTTTTATCAAGAGTTGCTTCATTAGAAACTGTCTGCTTCCTAAATCTGTATAACCTATGAAGGGTGTTTTTATCAACAAAACTGTCACAATAAAACAGAAAAGATGAAAATGTACCTCATTTTCTTTTAAATTCACTTTTTTTCCTAATAATTTACTCTTCGAGGGCTAATATAAGTAATTTGATCTGTTTTTTCTTTCAACTTGTCTTTAATAGACTTTACCTCCTTAATGATAATGACCTCTTTTTACAAAAAGATATAAAAATGGTGTGAAAATGCAAAGTAGTTTTCATTTGACTCCTTCTATAACTTACTCCTCTGAAATATCTCTGGAGGAACTCATCGAACTTGAAGAATTACAGTTAAAAATCACTTAGGAAAACTTCTTAATGCTTTTGTTATTTATACAGTTTTGATGTTACTTTAGGGTTAATCTCCAATTCTCTTTGAAGGTTGGTGTCTACAAATTCCATAGTTTGATGGTAAAAATGGATATTGGACCAGATAATACAATGAGGTAAATTCAGTGATGTGGCAATGCAGACGAAGGAGGACTTTGCTGAGCCGAGGTCAGGAAATGCACTCTAGTTGGAGAGAATAACCTAGACAGAATGGCCCAAGGTTCAACCTGAGCTCTAAATAACAAGTCACTGTTAGTCAAAGTGAAATCAAAGCAAGAACACTAGAGATGGAGCAAATAGTAAGTAAACTAATCTTCCTGGGCCTTGAAATCTTATCTCTTCATTTTTTGGTGTTTGTTATACCAACTAAATGTAAGTTGAAGAGAAGTAAACATGCTGCATTTCTTACTAATCATTTCAAAGTGTATAAAATGATTAATGTTCTTCAGAGCCCTGCATTTGATATAAAACTAAAACTAAAGATGCCACTTGCCCAACAAACATGAAAAAATGCTCATCATCCTTAGTGCAAATCAAAACCACTCTGAGATATCTCAGATATTCTCACCCCAGTGAGAATTGCCCACATCACAAAATCCCAAAGCTGCAGATGTTGGCACAGATGTGGAGAGAAGGAAACACTTTCATACGATTGGTGAGACTACAAACTAAAACAGCATCTTTGGAAAGTACGGAAGAGGCTCAAAAAACTCAAAATAGACCTTCCCTTTGATCCTGTAATTCTATTACTAGGCATCTACTCAGAAGAAAAAAAAAATTATTTTATCATGAGTACATTTGTACTAGATTGTTTATTGCAGCTCAATGTACAAATTCCAAGATGTGAAAACAACCTAAATGTCCACCAACCTAGGAAAGGATTATCAAACTGTAGTACATATATACCATGGAAGACTATAGAGCCATGAAAAAGATGGAGGCTTTACATCTAAAACACACTCTTAGCACAGTATCACAAGAATGGAAAAGCAAGTATCCAATGTACTTAATACTAATATGAAGCTAGCAGATGAACTAATGCATGCCTACATAAAAGAAATATTCAATTCAATTCAAGTTGGAGGGAGGGGAGAAAAGGAAGGAGAGAGAAGGGAGGAGGAATGGGATGGGTATCCCACCTAATGGTCACAATGCAGGGGTACATGGCACGCTTCATGGTGTGGGACACAACTACAGCAGGGACTTCAACTAACAAATGCAAAGATCGTAACCTAGTGATATGTACCCTCATATTAATATAAAATAAATTTAAAGATGCCATTTTCTTTGCTGGACTTAAAAGACTCATTAGAACCAAGTGCTTTACTCTTGCTTTTTTCTAGGAAGCACAACTTCATCCCTCCACCATCTCTATAGTAGGGACCAACAAATCTTTAAAATATACCCAATTCATCTATTTTTAGTATTGCTACAATTGCCAAGGGGATCTTCTTCATAAAATCTTTTACCAGATAAATGTTGTTAAGAGTTTTCCTACACTTTCTTCTAGAATTTGTATTGTTTCATGTCTTAAATTTAAAGCTTTCATCCAAAAAGTGTCAATTTTTGTAGAAGTACACGTGCAGTTTTAGTCTTCTACATGAAGCTAAACAAGTTTCTGACCATCATTTACTGACTAGGGATTCTTTTCCTCGGTGTATGCTTTTGTTTGGTTTATTGAAGATCAGGTATGAATACATGGCCGGTTCTATCTCTAGGTTCTCTAGTCTATTCCATAGATCCTCATCTCTATTTTTGTGCCAGTACCATAATTAAATTCAAGTGTGGGGAGGAGGCAACAAAGGGGAGAGGAGAGAAGGGAGGTAGATTGGTAAATTCTCACTTAATGGGAACAATGTAAAGTCCCACAGCATTCACTGTAGGTGACAAGCTTATGTACAACTTGAACTTTACCTAACACATGCAAACAATATATCCTAATCATTTGTATTCTCATAGTAATCTAAAATAAGTCAATACAAAATACTTTTAAAATTATCACAAAAATATGGCCAAATTATTAGTGAAACATCCTAGTAACAAAATTTAGTCCCCATCAAAAGCTGCTTAAGCTTATTTGAGGATTTCCCAGGGGCCTTTCTTTTATGAGCTGAGAAATAAATATTCTTGGTTTTTGGGCCTCATTTCCATATCTTTCTGCCATTGTGGTAACTTTGTTCCTCGTGATCAAAGCTCTCTTCTACTGACTGTCACTCCTTCTCAGCCAGAGTCCAAAAAGATCTACAGGCTCCTTTCCATGAAAAAATCCCTGCCTAGCACCCCCGCCTCCCTGCCTAGTCAGGAGAAATTCACCACCATTTACCTTCCATATTGACACTGCGTTGCTACTCCCAACATCTGGATGACATTCTGCCTAAGTTTTCTCCCCATTTCTTTACTTGACTCTTTTATATTTTGTTTTTGTTGTTTCAGAATATTACCAGGGCATGGATGTTTTGGCTACATGAATTACTTTTGTATAGTTTGAGTCAAAGTTATGTGACCACCAGCCAGAAGTAATGACTCCTATAATTTAAATTCTAACTACTTCACCCTTCCTTTCAACCAAGCTCTTTCCAGTAGGGTTGAAAGTGAAAGCATCTGTTCTCTTAGAGGTTGCTCTTTCCTCCTCCCATATCCACATGGATGTGATCTGGTTCTTTGGTACCAACCAGTCAGCTGCAAAAAAATAGCTTGATATGGTGCATGTTCCTAATCATTGACATATTCACTTACTTGTGTTTCTTTGACTTTATTCCCCACTTGCTTGTAAAGGAAACAATCACTTTTCCTTATTCTCTATCTCTTCAAATACTATAGATGTCTGATTCAAGAGCCAACACAAAATCCACTGAAAAAGCAAACAGCAGCTGTTATAAGATGCCTTCTTTTAAAGAAGTAAACCAAAGCAATAACCACCACATTTCAATTCTAAGAAATACATTAGGACATATATGTTTAAATTTATACAAGGATATATAGAGATATATATGGGCAAATCTATGCATATATGTACACATATGTATTCAATAAAATTGACTTAAATTACTGTAGTTACTGTGGGAGCAAGAGTGTATTATGTCTTTCTGGTTACTATTTGAAAGTTTCCTATACTTTCACCCCTTAAGATCAATGTTTTTTTCTTACAAAATGTATGTAACAACTTAAGATACTTAAAAATATGTTAGAAGCAAAAACTTCACAAATTTCCTTTGTATAAAATAAATTATCTTCCTGACTTTTTAAAAGAAGAGTTCATATTATCAAACTATTTTGTATATACAATTTAATATCAAATTATAAATAAGAAAAGACATAGTTGTGTATTACAAAACTATTAATGTTAATTTTCCCAAAATGTATACATGTGTTGTGGATCACCAGTATCAATGATTTTAATGCACTCAGTCAAAAAAAGGTAGTTACAAGCCAGAGGAGCTGACATCCAGACCTGGTACCGTCTTTTGCCTTGAGGTTCTGGTGCATTTGTTTGTATCTTTACATTACTGTTAAGTGGATTATGTAAAATAAAATATGAAAATAACTCATAAAGCACAATATACTGCACAAAGAAGAGGCATAATTTTATAAGAAGACTACTTTATGATCTATAAGCTACACAATAAATGTGTTTTCATTACTTTTCAGCATTCCATATAATTAGATGGGCTTGAAACTTTGGATATAATTTTAGCCATGAATTTCTGTTCTTGTTGGTTCTGAAATATTACTATGAGTAATTTCTGCTATAGTAATGGCTCTGTTCATAAACAGTGCTTAAAATGTGGAGCAGAACTGTACACTTTTATTCACTCCCTCTCTCCCTGCTGCCTGATGGTAACATCACATCTATATGGAATTAGGGAAAAGCATTACCGGCCCCACAGAGGAACAAGTCAGCCCAGCTTGGATACAGCTGTGAAACTCAAAGGTTTGTATTATATTCATTAAAAAAATTCTCAAAGACATAAAATGGAGTTTATATTTGGTTTCATTATATTATCCAGTGATTACAACTTTAAAATTAGATTTATAAATCTGAATGTAAGAATGGCAAGATCTTTACAAATATATAATAAGATGTATTTAGATCTTATTATGTGAAAAACCCTGCTCTAAGTGCTTTACACATATTAACTGGCTTAATCTGTAAGACCGTCATCAGCAAGAATATAATTTTTGTTACAAGTTTAAAGGTGAAATGCAGAGACATTAGCAGGTTAAATAGCTCATCTAAGGCCACACATAGAGTAGAAAACAGAGCTGGGCTTCACACTCCCACTGGTATGGTTTGGTCCCACAATCTGCACTCTCAGCCACTATACTACATTTTTTAAAGGGAACTAATTTTTTAAGGAACCCAGTCATGTAGCTGAACAAGAGTTCTCTATGTAGCCTCAAAACCTATTCTTGGAAGGTCCAGATCAGAAAGAAGAGGCAGCAGCAACACATACACATCCTTCATTTTATTGCCAAATATCTGCTGCCATCTCATTATCTCAAAATGCCATTTTCACAAGTGGTGTTTTTAATTGTAGAAAAGCAATTTATTCCATTTTAAGCACTTACACAATTAGTCATGGAGAGTAACAGGCCTGCTGGTGAAACAGGTCATCCAAAATGAAGATCACATCAAACTGGTGGTCAAGGACTAAGTCCATAAATAAATAAATAAATAAATAAACTTTTATCAAGGCTTAATTTGATTTTTAAAACAAATGCAAGTTATTGATTCACTCTTCTCAGCTTGACAGTATATTTGAGGCATTAACTGTCAGGCGAAAACCTGCATCTTTACAAATTGTTGGTCTCAAGTTTAAAAAAAAATAAAAAAGTTATTTTGAAACAAAGCAATTGCATTTGTATGAATAGCTGAGTCATTCATGATGAAAATGATAATATAATCTGGTAATTTTCATCAATTGAGGGAAGTGTGATAGGTAGAGCCATGGGCATTTAAAAAAAGATAGATAGATATTTAAAAGTATAAAGTATATATATATATATATATATATATATATATATACACACATGTCTATATCTAGATATATATATATATATATATATATATATATATATATATATATATATATATATATATATATATAAATCCAAGATAGGTAGATAGATGATAGAGTGGAGAGTAAGAACAAATATGAGTGAAGTGAGAGCTGACCTTCATAGTTAGCCCTGAAAGGAAAATTGTCACAGAACACCACAGACTGTGGTGTCATTTAATATTTTAAGTAAAAAATTAGAATGATGAATCATTTTATCTGGTGCCAGATTTCCTAGCTACCTAATAGCATATCACTGAAAAGTGACTCCGTAAAGTCCACAAAGTCACAAAGCCATCATGTGAGTGAACTTATTAATGCACTTGAACTTGGACATCAAGAACATACTCAGCAATCAGTTTCATTAACTTACAAAGGAAAAATCACCAGGAAGAAAGGAAAGTCCTGATGTAGAAAACTCCCTGAGGACCTGTGACATTTGCTGCCACCTTCCTTGTTTGAGTCTGCAAGAAATTGAATCAGTATTTCATAATTCTCTCAAGATTGAAATCTAATTCTCTGTTTTTCTCACACTTTAACTTACATCAGAATCACCTGGAAGGTATGGAAAAACACAGGTCCTAGAGTTCCTGATTCACATCTGGACTGGGATTTAAGAGTTCGTATTGCTAACAATTGCCAATGGGATGTTAAAGCTGTTGACTGGGGCATGTGCAAGATACAAATTTGACCTCTGATATTGGTGATCCAGAGCTACTGTAAGAAATAATCAAATTGAAATTGAGTTGGGCTTGCTCATTGAGACTGGCCATTGCTTTGAGAGCTTTGCAGAGCTTCAGACTATGTACATAATATGCTTGGACAATAGCTAAATTCTAATATCTCTCAGTATCCTAGCTCAATCAGTGATTAATTATCTGTTCTTGAGACCAATCATCTAACTTATTTTCAACTCAGTGTTATCTTTGCTATATCAGTGGTCCTATTGGAAGGTAGAGATGGTTTAGCTCAACCACCCTTCATCTTTTTATGAACTTCTAGAGTAATAATGGGGTATGACACTATAAGTAAAACATCCGAGCAGAGTGATGATTGCCTTTTTACCACTTACGGCTTTAACGGACACCACTCCCCACTGTCCTCTACTCTCCCGTGCCACCCCCATTCCTTGCGACCTCCACAAAAGAGCTACAGCTGCCTTTTAAAAAACTTATCAAAAGTAATGACATTTAATTGTTTTATTCACCTCTGCTCTCTGCCACATTAAAAAAAAGTTTTGCTGGCGGTGCATGTGGCTTAAAGGAGTAGGGCGCTGGCCTCATATGCCAGAGGTGGTGGGTTCAAAACTAGCCCAGGACAAAAACTGCAAAAAAAAAAAAAAAAAGTTTTGATTTTTTTTGTATTATATTTTTTAGCAAAGTTAAAAATGATGGAAAACATAATTGCCACTATAATTTGATACAATAAAAATCTTATTATTTGTACAATCAGAAAGCTTTACATTTTTTAATATTTCCTTCATAAATTATGTCTGGCATTTGAAATGTGCACCAAGCTTTCTAGAGTAAACAACTTGAATTAGTTAAGAGTTTAATTTGAAAACAAAACTAAAGAGAATCAGAAAAGTTATATTCATTCTGCCTTGCTATACCATTTTATTAAAAGTGGTGCTTCTTTTCATTTTTTTCAAAAATGAAAAGAAGCGAATTTATTTTCTTCAGTCTTTGGTAGAAGCAAAATGCCTTAAGAAAGAAACTAAAATTTTATTTATTGTCTAAGTAAAATTTTTTCTGTTCTCAACCATGCACATTGTTAACTAGAATGACATCCAGAGTAAATGGATTAAAAAAAAACCTTTATTTCTTGCCATAATATAACTGCACATATCTAAGCTTTTAATAATATCTAGTTAGCCACATCTGACATCCAAGAAGAAAGTTTTAGTAATGATTCCATTTTTAAGATGGCTGTGACTTACATTTGGGGACAATGTGATGAATGAGTTATGCAATAAACTTTAAAGTTGAAGTAGGACATTTCTTTCTTATGAGTTAAAAAGAAGACATTATAGAGTTACATTCTAAAGCCATGTAGTTTTGTTATGTTTTTCAGTGTGTGTCTTATTCAGCATCCATTTCCTTTTTGGCAAATAAGATGACTCCTCACTTCTCACTGGTATTTTGAACTTGACTGTGAACACAGAACAATGAGGATCCAGCACCCAAGTCATAAATAGTGCTTTCATTCATTTGGACAGATTTCAGAAGAACAAGGAACTAGAAAGACACACAAAATAGGGGATTCTTTAGTGGAAGATTTTAAATTCCTAATGTAAAGTTACTGTCACATATTTATCAGTATGTTCTTTCATTTCTATCTCCAAAAATGGTTCTATCTACTACTTAACCATATACTACTATTTCTTCCACACGATCTTTTTTTTTTCTGTAGAATATTCCTGGAGCCTTCTAACCAGTCTCCTTGACTGCATACTTCCAAATCATTTTCTGCCTGGAAAGCACAGTGAACTTTCTCAAATATTATTTTCCTTTGCTCAAGGAAAAGAGAAAAGAAAACGACCTCCCATTGCCCTGAGCTTGAAATACTACAAGGCCAAGAAAGACCTTCTTTCTCCCTGACCCTATCATTTTATTTCAAACCACATAAACTCTCACTGACTAAGCTCCAGCCACCCTGTTCTTTTTCAGTTCCTAATCTCTGTTCTGACTCCAGACTTTTGACTCTTTGTTTAGAGGGATTCCTCTTATTTTCAAATCTCTAATTAATTATCCTCTCTGGTTTTCTTGACCGTTTTGTCCAGCGGACTCTCCTTTGCGTTCTGCATACCACTGTAGTCTTTTCTTTACAGTCTTTCTTTCATAAAATGTTTTCCCACTAGTGATTACGTTTTTATTTTTCGACCTCAGAAATCACATTCCTAATATCATTACTATGGTAGAGCTTATCACAAATTTTAAGGATATAATAATTTTTTTTTTTTTTGCTTGTTAGTTTTCTCTCCCATTCTATGCTCAGGTATGTGAGGCAGGAAGCATGCCTGTTTGGTTTACCTATTTATCTACAATAGTGTAGAGCCAAAAAGAGACATCTATAAACACATGTTTAATAAATAAATAAACTTTAACTGTCTGTGCAGTAAAATGGGCAGTTAAAGTCTGTAATTACAGAGAAAAGAGAAGTCCATAATCATCGTATTGCCTTTCTGAGAACCATTTCATAAGTGTATGTCGGAGTCATACAAACACAATAGTCCCACAGAGCTGAAAGGCAGAGACCAGCGTTTGCAATGAGAGAAACAGTTGGCATCTGTGGGGCAATACTTCAGAAAGAAAAATCTATTTATATAGCTAAGAAGGACTAACAGTTTCTGTGATAGTACTTTTGAGTCCACTGTTAAGGAATGGGCTCTATGTGAACGTATTGAGACCAGTTCAGGTTACCTCTTTGTCCTTTTCTTGTGACAATGGATGCCTACTCTCTATGACAAATCTGTCTTCCTCTGTAAACCTGTATCTTGCTCTCATTCTGTAAACCTTTCTCTTCCTCAATAAACTTTGTTTCATGCCTGCCATAAAAAAAAAAAAAAAAAAAAAAAAAATCACCTTAGGTTGCTAAATATTTCACAGTGGAACAAAGACATAGGATCTAGAGGAAGAGCAGGTCTTAGGGCCCATAAGAAATCTAGAGGAAGAGCACTGGGAGAGGATGCTGGAATTCTGGTCCTATCACCTTGTAAATATCTTCTAAAACCTCAATTACATCCATCCAGTTAAAAGACCAGGAAGAAAGATCCTGCCCAGGAAGAAAACCTACTCTAGATTCACCACGATAAAGCCCAAAAAACTAATTTTTTACAAGACCTACAAATGATCTAAACTTTAGCAATTAAATCTTGCCAAGTTTGGAGAACTTTTCCACCAATTCTAATAACAAACCAGGAAATTAATAAGTGATTGAAATTGGATAGAAATAAAGATTTTATATTTCATTTGCATTGTTATATAATTCTGAGACAGATTTTGATTAAGTTAAGATTAGTATTTATCTTAAGCAACCACTGAGAAAATAATTCAAAACATATAATTATTTAAAAAGTTAAAATGTTACATTAGGCTAGGGTGCCAGCCACATTCACTGGAAATGGCCACTTCAAATCTGGCCCAGGACTGCCAAACAACAACAACTACAACCAAAAAGAAAAAAAAATTTGAGGGGTTGTGGAGGGTGAGTAGTCCCAGCTACTCGAGAGGTTGAGGCAAGACAATCGCTTAAGCCCAAGAATTTGAGGTTGTTGTGAGCTGTGACGCCACAGCACTCTACCCAGGGCCACAGCTTGACACTCTGTCTCAAAAAAATAAAAAATTAAAAAAAAAGGTGTTGCATTAGAAAATATTTGCATAGTGCAAAAGAAAGGATTAAAAAAGAAACAGAGGAACAGAAAATTTATAAGACGTTCAAGTAGTCCTCAGCCATTTCATGTTGTCCTGGAGCTTTTAGTCTGTATAATCAAAAAGGTATACATTTTTAATATGAAATTTAGAAGAAAATGTTCACTTTCAAATATATAGATGGAGAGAATATTAAAGATATTTTATTAATGGAAAATAAAGTTAATGAAAACTTTTGATAAAGCAGATGCTAACTATATATGTAGAATATAAAGTAGTTACATATATATGTAACTACATATATATGTAGTCTATATACATAGACTATATGTATACTCTATTAATAAAAATAAAATTATTAAGAAAATTTAGAAATGTAAGCCATATATATATGTTACTTAGGAAGAGCTAAAGTGAGAATTTATGGACAGCTCCTTTCCATAACGTTACCCATACTATCACTAATTAGCTAAGACAAAATTTGATGGAAGGTAGAAAATATATATGAAAATTATAAATTGTATTGATAAATACAGAAAGGCATGAATATAATATAGTCTATGCATTAAAATTAAATATCAATATATCCTATAAATGTATCAAAATTATTAAAATATTTTCTGTTCGATAAGAAATATTCTCTGTCCTATGAACATTCATTCCACAATGTTTTGGATGTCTCCCATACATGAAACTTAATAGTGTCAGAGGAAAAGCAAAAGTGATCACATAAACAAAATTGGTACTTGTAGGGAAAATTATCTAAAGGCAGGAGAAAGAGAAAGAAGCAAATAAATAAATGACATAATTTTGCGTGGTTATAAATACTATAATAATAACTGAGGTAAAAGGATTGAACATGCCAGGAAGGCAATTGGACAATGTGTGTGTGAGAGGCCTCTTTGGGGAGATTACCACCAGTCAGATCTGATGACGTGAAGGCTACTAGTAGTGTCTTCCAGGCACGAGGATAGCTAGTGTCAATAAATAAGCCTGGTAGTCATGTATGTGAGGCAGTCTGGGGTGTGGAATGAGTGACATGAGTAAAGCAGCAGAGAACCGAGAGATCTGTGGGCCTAGATCTCACAAGGTCCTGCAGGGCTGAATAAGAATTCTGAGCTTTATTTTAAATGAGTTGGGCAGTTAAAGTTTTGAGTTGTTCCGACAGGAAAATGATGTAATTAGATGTGTCTGTAATAACTAACCTCCTGGATGAGAAGGATAGACTACAAAAAACAAATAAGAAGATAGAACATGGAAGGGTAAGGGTAGAAAACTGGAGACCATTAAGAGGACATTATAAGGGTTCAAGAAACTTGTTAAAGGGTGACTTGGACCAAGGTTGGTCTAGTTGCAGGAGTGAGAAGTGCTCCTGTTTGAAGTCTCTTTTGTCATAGAATCATAAGGACTGGGTTTGGATTCGAGGTAAACTAGAATTAGAGGAACCAAGGAATCTGAGAATTGAGGTGTGATAAAGAATATGGAAAGAACAACAGTTTTCAGGCAGGTTAGAAAAACTACAAATTCTGTCTTGACATACTTTTAGGCACTAAAAAGGAGATTTCTGTAGGCATGCTGATGCATACTACTGGAGCTCAGATGATGGCATCACAAGATACACATGTATGGAAATCCACCAAATTGTATACATTACATACCGCAGGTTACTGAATATCAATTATTGTCCAATTAAACTATTCAAAATACTTTACCAGAAATATATTGGCTATAAGTAAATGCCAATGAACGTATTTTATAAAGAAAAAATAAAAATAAAACCTTTAATTTGAAAGCATGCACAGAACAAAAGGCACCTGTAAAAAGTCAGTTTGGAGGGAGGAAATGTGGGAATCCAAAGTTGAAATGTGGAGGCCTGGTAAGGACACAGAGGCAACAGACACTCCGGAAGGAAAAATGATGGCAACGGCTAGAAAGAAAATTTTAGATTAAAGCAAGACTCACTAAAAGAAGAAAACGAGAGAGAAGCATAAAAGGGCACTACTCGATCTGTTACTTTGGTATAAATATTCAGTATGGACTGATAAAAGCTGGAGTTTCAGAGGAGCCAAAGCTTTCTGCAGTGCACCCCTTACCCCAAAGGAATGATCTGTTCCAACTCGAGTGATCAAAAGGCCATAATTGTCAAGTGATAGGAATCCTCATCCGTCATCCATGTGTTTGCTTTCCCAGCTAAGCTGTAAAATGTTTAAATGTTGATACCGTATCTTTTTCACGTTCTCATCCCTGACTTCTACAGGTGCTCATTAACTGACTACTATAAATTTTATTTTACTGTAGATTTGTATTATATTAGTTTTCATATTTCTATTTTTAAAAGAAAAATATATCTCCAAATGTGTAAAGTGAAACAGCGAAAAAGAATTTCAGAGAACAGGTTGATAAGAAGGCACACATTATTGTATTTGGAATATTTTTGATACACTTCCGGAACTTTATGGAATTTAAATATTTCCTTACAGTATCTCTTGCTCTTTATTATTCATGTCTCCACTTCATTTTTCTCAATAGATTTCACAATAGTGAAATATGTCATCTTCTTACGAATTTTGTTTTTCTCAAGTTCACTAACCTCAGCGCTTATTGCCACACTTCACTGGAATAATTTGCATACGTGATTTCATTTTTTAATTCAATGGTAGTGTGATCTAACCTTTATTGGCAGGTGCCAATATGTTCTCTTCCCATTAACAGTATATGTATATTTAATATAAAATATACTTAGTTATATATGTATGCATCTGTATGAAAATAAAACCTATATGTACATTTGGGTTTGTATACATATGTATAAATATGTTTTATATATATATAATATATGAATGTACATGTATATATGTATAGACATAAATATGTTTATATATGTGTTATCTCTCACACACATGCAAATATAAATTAGAACGCTATTTTATCAATAAAACAAGTTGGAAAATGTGTATATAAACAAGAAAACTAATTAAGCACTGCCACATAAAAGGGAGAAACTTTAATTGACTAAAGAGATGGGAAGAATGTTATCTTTTGTTGTTGTTTGTTTGGGTCTCAGTGAAAAGTAATCTGACCACTGCCCCTATACTTCCCTTTGTCTTCCTCCTGCTCATTGCTTCCCAACCCATACACATTTCTCCAGCCACTGGGACCCAGAAAGGGAATTAGAGGAACAAAGAAGACCATGCTTCATTTACTCAAAGAGATGAGATCCCTTGAAGTAAAACACTGTACCACAGCTCTACTTTTAGGATACAGAGGATCAGGTGGCGTGATAAGAAAAATATCCCACTTACCACAAAAAAAGACAAACTAGATGAGTGGTTTCCAAATTGTGTTCCTCAGAATTCTTAGGACCGAATTTCTTAAATTATTCTTAATGCACAGATCCATTTTGATGAAGAAAACAACATACAAAAATCTGGTGTGAGAATATATTTTATTATATCATAACTGAGGCACATTAAGCACGGGGACATACAGAGCTGTTGACTGTGTTTCTTGGAAGTGAAATAATGGACCACCATGTGCTCTGTCTCAAAACTTTCATAGTGACATCTATAAAACAAAGAAAAAACTATTTCCGAAATCACCTGTCCAAAATATTACAAATCCAATTTGTTAGCAAACACACTCTAAATATTTCCTGCCTAGTTTAAGACTGGATAAAGGAATAAATCACATTACAACCAAGATAATTCTTCTACAAGAGGAGAGGAAATTACCAGCAGTGTGAAGATTCACAAAAAAGAGCACAAAAATGAGCAAGGTCAGCCAGGAACACAAGTGAGAAAAGAAATAAAAAATGTAGCAAAATCCCTGTTTCCAGGCAAAGTTAACTGCAGACTTTTGGAAAGAAAACAAGTGGAGATTAAACATTTCAAAACGACTACATGAGATTTAAAACAAATGAAACCTACTGTCCAGTTCATATATCAAAAGAGAAAAAAAATTAAAAAGTTGAATGTAATAATTATTATATAAAATAAAGAGAAATTAGCTTAGTATTACTATCACTTATACTATAGCTTATACTAAAATGTATGTAAACATTTACTGTACAATGTGAAATATTTATAAAAATAAATTACAAATTGCCATTCAGAATATTCATAAAATTTTGAGTAAACGGAAAGATATACTTCCTTAGACTCTTGACTTCATGACTAAAAAAACTATTTCTATGTTATTAACCAATGTGTTCTCCATGCCTACTACTTAGCTGATACTCGCACAATGTATTTTATGAATAAACAAATCCCTGAATGAGCAAAAAAACAAAAGCGAACACTTACAAAGATTTAAAATATGTATTTTCTAATTAGAATATCAGTAGGACACAGAGAATACAATTAAATGATTATAAATTTTATCTCTGTGAATAAATATGATAAAATGCCTTAAAGGGACAGTAGTAATGGGAATCTTTACCTATCAGGTGTTAAAAGACATCATTTTATGGAATTGTTATTATTTATGGCATACTGACAAAATGAAAACGAACAAACATTAATAGAACAAATGAAAATATAGACATGCAGGCACAGGTATCAACATATCTACATTTAATCTGAGTTTTTCCATAGGTGTTACTCAAATAGGAGGGTATTTATTTTTTAAAATCTAAGTCTTCATTTTATAATAAATGTCAAGTTCAAATAGGTTACTTTTAGAAAGGGAGGAAAACACAAGTGATCTCTAACTTAATAAAAATCAAACTAAGCTTAAAAGCAATGATGGCTGCAGAAAACATTTCCGAGGAAAGGGTCAAAGTAATTAACTGCTTCTTGGAAAATGATCATAAATTCAAAAGGCAAGCGACAGCTGGGGAGAATATTCATCCTAATTCTAAGATAATTACTTGATCTCCTTAATAAAAATGCCATAAAAGGAGAAAAGGGAAGCCCTGAAACCATGCTAAAAAAGGAAAATGAATCAAACATAAAAAAGGGAAAAGGAAATAGAGAATAAACCAGTAACTCAAAACAAAATACCATCCCTGACTAAGGCTGGCAAAGATGCTTCTACTCTCTTTTTAGTGATGCTCCCCAATTTTGTTGTGGATATAGGAGAGTATTTTATATACTATTTTTATTCCAAACATAGGCTTCTCTACCCTTCGGGGAGAGAAAATAATTTGTCAAAATCTAGACAGAGTTTTAAAAATGCTTATACCCTTGAATTTTATATTTTAATCTCCAAGATACTGTTTTTGAAATTTGGACAAAGAACACATAGAAATTTTTCTGAGTCCTTAAATTATATTTTTTAATAAAAGATGTATATACTTAATGGGTATGACATGCTGCTTTTATACACATACTACATAATGAAATGATTGCTAAAATCCAGCTAGTTAATATCTCCATCTCCTCACCTGATTACCTTTTTCGTGTGTGTGGTAAGACCAGACATCTATTTTCTTAGCTGATTCTTGGCAAACAGTAGATATTTGTAACTATAGCCAGTGTGCTGTAAATCGGATCTCTAGACATTTTCATCCTGGATAACGGCAACATTGTGCCCTTGACATCTCCCATTTTCCCCACGCCTAGCCCTTTCCTTTTGCTCTCTGCTTCTAGGTATTTGATTTTTTTGAAATTCCACATACAAGTCACATCATGCAATATTTTTCTTTCTGTTTCTGGCTTATTTCACTTATCATACTATCCTCCAGGTTCATCCATGTTCTCACAAATGTCAGGATCTTATTCTGAGACTGAATAATACTCCATTGTGTACCTACCACAGTTTCCCCCGATTTGTCTTGTCAGTGGGCACAGTTGTCTCCATCATCTTGACTATTATGAATAAGGCTGCAATGAACATCAGAGCTCACATATCTTTTTCAGGTACTGACTTCATCTCTTTTGGATATAAACCAAAAGAGGGACTCCTGGGTCGCAAGGTAGTTCTGTTTTTAGTTTTTGAGGAACCTCTGTACTGTTTTTAATAATTGCTGTGCCATTTCACAGCCTCACCAACTGGGTTCAGGTCTCTCTTCTCTACACACTCACCATCAAATCATGTTATCTCTTGGCATTTTGAACATAGCCATTCTAACAGGTGTGAGTAATATTTCTTTGTGGTTTTGATCTGCACTTTCCTAATAATTAGTACTGTTGAGCACCTTTTCATATCACTTTTGAATCACTTTAATACATATTTTTTAGAAACGAGCTCTTCTGTGGGTATAAAGCAACTGACTCTAAAGTTTACAAAAAAAATAATAAATAAACAAACTACCCACCAAAACACAGGCTGTCTCCAACTTAAAAACATCCAATTTATGTTCAACTCACACTTAGAAATGGAGGCTGTTATAGTAAGTCCTTGAGTTACAAACATCCAACTAATGTATGGCTCATACTTACAGAGGTTATTACAAGTAATAGGTAAATATACCTGTTCCGACTTACATACAAATTCAACTTAAGAACCTATCTTGTTCATCACTGAGGAATTGCCTGTTCTGAAGGAGGGAACAAAGTTGGAGTACTGACACTGCCCAACTTCAAGAGGGCTATAAGCTACAGCAATATAAACAAATATGGTACTGGTGAAAAAATAGATACACAGTTCAATTGAACAAAAAAAGAATGCCAAAATAGATCTCAACAAACACAGGAAACAGATTTTTGACAAAGACACAAAGGCAATGAAGTGGAGAAAGGAGAGTTTTTTCAACAAATGGCAATGAAACAATAAGGCATAGGCAAAAAAAAAAAAAAAAAGAAGAAGAGGAAGAAGAAAGAAGAAAGCTTCTTTACACCTTACACAAAATGACTCAACACGAATCTCCTGCCCGTTTTAACTGGGCAAATGGTATCTCATTGTAGTGTTGATTTATCTGATGATCAGTGATGTTGAATACTTTTTCATGTACCTGTTGGACGTTCATATGGTTCTCACTCATGTGGGTGCTAAGAAAATAAATAAATTCATAGGGAGAGAGAGCAGAGTGGTGGTTAGCAGAGCTTAGAAAGGGTAATGCGGAAAGAGGATAAAAAGAGAATGGGTGATGGGTACAAAAATACGGTTAGAAGGAAGAAGATCCGGTGTTTGGTAGCACAATAGGGCAACTATAATTAACAAAAATCTATTGTATGTTACTAAAAAAGCAAAATGAATATTATTGTTAACATGAAGAAATAATAAATGTTTGAAGTGGTGAATAACTCAATTACCTTGGTTTGATCATTACAAACTGTATATTGATATCAAATAGCACATATACCCCCAGAAATATGCATAACTATAATGCATCCATAGTAATTAAAAACAAAAAATTAAACTAAAGTTAAATGCAAAACCATAAAACCTGTACATGAAAATATAGTAGAAAATCTTTGTCAATTAGTTTTTAGACCCAACACTAAAATCATGACACAAAAAGAAAAAAATCTACAAGTTGAAATTTATTAAAACTAGAACCCTTGCTTTGCAAAAGGCAATTTTAAAATAACAAAAGCAGTCACAGACTGAGAGAAAATCACATATCAAAGAGCTTATATCCAAACTATGCAAAACCACGTTAAAAAAACTGAGAAAACTTAATGAATCTATTTTTAAAGGACGGGAAACAACCAAATGTCACCAAAGAAGAGAAACAGATGGCAAATAAGCATATGAAAAGATGAACAAAATCATTTATGATTTTCATAGAACTTTAATTTATGTAAATTAAAACTGCTAGCACTACACATCAAAATGCCTAAGATCAAAAAAAAAAAGAAAACCCAAAACAAACAAACAAACAAACAAAAAACGAAAAACAAAACCCTGGCAATACCAGTGCTAGTATGGATGTGAAGCAAAAATAACCCTCATTCATTGCTGGTGGAAATACAAAATGCCGCAGCCAATTTAGAACACAATTGGGCAGTTTCTTTCTAAACAGTCTCACAATATGAGATAAATACCCTTTAGATATTTATTTAACAGATATGAAAATTCGTATCCACATTAAATATGCACGTAAAGGTTTTTAGACATTTCTTCGTAATTACCAAAAATTGGAGGCAACAAAAAATGTCTTTGGAAGTGAATAGACAAACTGTGGTACATCCAAACAATGAAATACTATTTAGTTATAAAAATGCATGAAAAATCCTATTCATTTTTCTGCTCACTTTTTATTGGGTTTATTTTTGCTTGCTCATTTCTTTGAGTTAGATTCTGAATATGAGTCCTTAGTCATATATATAGCTTGCAAATATTTTCTCCCAATCTATAAATTGGCTGTTTACTCTGCTGGTTATTTCCTTTGCTATGCAGAAAATATTTAGTTTAAGTCCCATTTATTGATTTTTGTTGTTGCTATATTTGCTTTTGGGGTGTTAATTATAAATTCTTTACCAAAGCCTATGTACAGAGCCTGTGTTTCTTATAAATCTCCTTCTAGAATTTTTATGGCCTCAGGTCTTACGTTTCAGTCTGTAATGCACCTTAAGTTAATTCCTGCACATGTACAGGGTGAGAGAGAGGATTCCAGTTTTGTCCTGTGTATGGCCTCCTATTTCTTCAGTACCAATTACTAAATATAGTTTCCTTTCCTCCTTGTATGTTATCATGTGTTTTGCTGAAGATCAGCTTGTTGTAGGTATATGGCTTTATTTATGGGTTCTTTCATCTGTTTTATTGATTTATATGTCTATTTTTATACAGTACTATGATGTGTTGGTTACTATAGACTCATACATAATTTAAAGTTGAGTAATGTGATGCCTCCAGATTTATTCTTTTTGATTAGGAGTGCTTTAGCTATTTGGGATCTTTTATGGTTCCATATGAAATTTAGAACTGTATTTTCTAAGTGTGTAGAAAAGGATTTTTTTTGTTTGTTTTGTTTTGTTTTGGGGTGTTTTATTTTGTTTGTTTGTTTGGTTTTATTTTTTTTTGGAGGCAATGTCTTAAGCTGTTGCCCTAGGTAGAGTGCTGTGACATCATAGCTCACAGCAACTTCAAACTCTTCAGCTTAAGCAATTCTCTTGCCTCAGCCTCCCAAGTATCTGGGATTACAGGCACCCACTACAATGCCTTGCTATTTTGGGGTTGTAGTACTATTTGGGGTTGTTGCTTGGAGGGCCCGGGCTGGGTTAGAACCTGCCAGCTCCAGTGTATGTGGCTGGTGCCCTTGCTGCCCTAGCCGCTACATATGTTGAGCCGAGCTACAAGCATCAAGCCAATATTGGTGTTTTGATAAGACTTGCATTGAACCTGTAAATCACTTTGGCAGTGTGGACATTTTAACAATATGGATTCATCAAATTCATGAGCATACAATGTTTTTCCACTTGTTTTGTTATCACTTGTGATTTCTTTCATCAGTGTTTTGTGATTTTCCTTATAAAGCTCTTTCACCTTCTTGGCTAAATATAATACTGTATATTCATAGGTATTTTTTGCAGCTATTGTAAATGGTATTGAGTGCTTAATTTGTCTCTCAGTTTGCCTGTTCTTAGTGTAGAGAGCTGCACTGATTTGTGAACATTAATTTTGTGACCTAAGACCTTACTAAATTTACTAGCAGTCTTTCGGATGAGTACTTAGTTTAAGGAGATAAATGAATGGCCAGAAAACAAACGAAAAATACTCACTGTCGTTTTCAAGGAAAGTGCAAATTAACCATTATGAAAATGCACATTAAGATACCATCTTTCCGCCGTCAGAATGGCCACTAGTAAAAAGTTAAAAACAATAGACATTGGTGTGGTGCAGTGAAAAGGAATGTTTATACACTGTTAATGAGAATGTAAATTAGTATAACTTCTATGGAAGACCATATGGGGTTTCCTTAAAGAACATTTGATCCAACAATCCCACTACCAGCTATCTGCCCAAAGGAAAAGAATTCATTATATCAAAAAGACACATGCAAATTGTGCTTCAATATAGATGTGCTTATTGCAGCCCAATTCACAATTTTAAAGATGTGGAATTAACCTAAGTGCTCATCATGGGCTGCTACTCTGCCATAAAAAGGAATGAAATATTGTCATTTGCAGCAACTTGCATGGAACTAGAGACTGGTATCAAGAGCAGAATGTCAGGAACAGAAAAAAAAAAAGAAATCCACATGTTCTCACTAATCAGTGGGAGAAAAACAATAGGTACACATGGTCACAAAAATGCTAATGGACATTGGAAACTAAGAAGTGGGAAGATTGGAAGAAGAATAAGAGATCAATAATTACCTGTTGAGGACAATGTACACCATTCAGATGACACAAACAATGGAAGTCTTGATTTCATCATTAATCTAAGTAATAAAAAACACTTGTACCCCCTAAATCTATCTAAATAAATAAATTACAAAAAAAAGAAAAAAGAAAGAGTAGGGCCGTATTGCTTTCTGAGTTATCAAGTAGGGATTTCCTTTCCAACTGTACCTCCAATAAAATTTAGTCTGAAATAAAACACTTTGTAAAACTTTTTAAAAAAAGAATGAGTTATCAAGCTACGTATACATATACATGAATGTCAAATGCATATTGCTCAATGAACAAAGGGTGAAAATTACTAAAACCACGTGATTCCATTTATTTTGCAATTTGAAAAGGCAAACAATTTTAATGGTAATGGTAACTTGATCAGGGATGGCCAGAGATTTGGGAAGGGTTGAGTAAGGGTCACACATAGGATTTTTACGGTGGTAAAACTGTTCTCTAAACGGCTATCATATATGATGTACAACATTAAGCATTTGTGCAAAGCAATGAAAATTTATAGCACAATGTATGTTAGAGTGTGTAGATTTTTTAAAAATTTAGAAAGTCTGCTGATGGTAGTATGAAATGCAGACTATGACAAAAAAAATTAGTAGTATTAAAAAATACAAAAATAACATCACTAAAACGGATGGGAGAAAAATATGCTCACCTCAATAACTTTGGAAATAAGTAGGGTTTGAGGGAATAAAGATAAAGGAAATTATACATAATCCTGTACTGTAGTTGATAAAGTTGGTTTTACTGGGAGCAGAAGTTTGCCAATCTGATACTGTTGTGCATGTATACTGGAATTCAACAACTAAGTAAGTCAATGATGGGGATCAAGAGTGGGAATTCATACATAGCAATATGGATGTGGCTTGAATGATCCATTTCTGAAACTGTAAAACTAAAGACATCATTTTTAACTGCAAAGTCATGGTTAGTTTAATATAAACACAGACAATCATACATAAAAGCACAGACAATCATGGAGAGATGTTTACAGATGTGTACAGGTATGAGAGCGCATACACACACACACACACGCACACACACAAATTTCCTTACTCTGTAGCCAAGATGGCCTAGAAGCAATGTCACCCTAGTAGCAGTGAGCACATCCCGCACTCAGACTGTGGTTTCTAATGTAATTTTTCAATAGAAAAAGCTCTCTTCATCAGTTAAGGCTGCTGTAACAGAGTACCACAGAATGAGTGACTTATATGTGTAAATAACAGACATTTATTTCTTACAGATTTGGAGACTGAAAGATCAAAATCAGGGTGTCGGCATGATCAGGTTCAGGTGAAGGCTGTGTTCTGGGTTTTAGACTGGCAGTTTTTCCTTGTATCCTCACATGGTAGAAAGAGAGGTACAGAACTTTCTAGAGTAACTTTTATAAGGCCACTAGCCCCGTTCATGATGACTCTAAGAGAAAAATCCTCTTTTTTGGAAGAATTCTAAGTAGCTTATGTAGATTTCCAGTCCTTATAGAAATAGAGCCCAGCTCTTCACTACTTAAGTGTGGCATTTACATAGTGACCTCCTTCCGAAGAATATCGGGTGAAAAAGAGCTTAAAACATAAATTTTACATCAGATAAATATGAAAAACACTAACTCAATCTTAGGTTAAGATTGCCATTGATATCAGTGATGTCATTGATAATGGAAGCCATGCATCCTTAATATGATGTGTTGAGAATGGCTCTTGACCTCCTCCTCCACAATATGCATAATCCTGATCTAATCATAACAGAAAAATAAGACAGATCATATTTGAGAGTCGTTCTACAAAATATGCACAGAGCACTACTTAAAACAGAAATAGTCATAGTCATCAAAATCAAGGAAAGTCTGAGAAACTCTCACAGCCAAGAACTTAAGGAGACATGACAAATTAATGTATGTTTGATGAAATGTATTCTATATGAAATAGTGAAATGGGAAAAGAACAAAGGGGTTAATCTATGGAAATCTGAGTAAAATATGAACTGTAGTTATGAATACGGTATCAGTAGTCCTAAGTTAACTGCAGCAAATTTATCATATTAGTGTAAGATATTAACCATAGGGGATGCTGAGTGTCAGATATGTGGAAATTCTCTGTACTGTCTTCCCAAGTTACGAGAGGCCAAGAAGAATCTCATTTGGTAGAATTTTGTGAACACTTTATAGGAATTTGGCATTTACGCCAACATGGAAACTACTCAAGGGTTTTAAATGGAAGTATCACATGATCAATGGAAATTTTCAAAGGAAGGTTCTAAGTGCTATACTGAAAAAAGACTGGGGAAGGTAATAAGCTGGAAGGCGGTGAAACAGTTAAGATAGGCCAGGCATGGTGGGTAACACCTGTAATCCTAGCACTGTGGGAGGCCAAGACAAGTGGTTTGCTTGAGCTCAGGAGTTAGACCCCAGCCTGAGCAAGAGCAAGACCTCGTCTCTACTAAAAATAGAAAAACTAGATGGGTGTCATGGTGCAGGCCTGTAGTCCCAGCTACTTGGGAGGCTGAGGCAAGAGGCTTGCTCAAGCCCAAGAATTTGAGAGTTTGAGATTGCTGTAAGCTATGACACCACAGCACTCTACCCATGGTGATAGAGTGAGACTCTGTCTCAACAACAAAAAAACAAAACAAAAAACAAAAAAAACAGTTAGGAAGCTGTCAGAATATCCAGGTAAACGACGATGATGCCAAGCTGTCTGATGGACCAGGTAGGCAGTATGAGAGAAAGTGAGGAGGCATATTGACCCCTCCGTTCTTGACCTAGGTTAGCTAAAGGGATGGAGCTGATGGCAACCAACAAGAAGGTTAAGGGTGAAGAAAAGTGTGGAAAGAATATCAAGATGTATTTATTAATGGTGATATTTTGTCTATTATACCCTCAAGTAGATAGCTGGACATTGAGTTAAAGTTTAGGAAATTTTGTAGCCTGGAGTTATTAATCAGGGAGTGCTTAATATATAGACAGTGAATTAAAGAGTGAGAGACATTGTGTCTACCAACAGATTTTGATATTCTGAGAACAAAATCTATGACCTACTTTTTTTGTTCCTATCAGTCTACACTAGATATAGAAAGTATATGTCACATTTAAGTTTCAGATCACAACTTTCTCAAACAGTATTAGTTCAAGGACAACATGCTAGCTCTGTATTTTGATTTTTACTCTTCCACTTTAGTCATCAGAGAGTGTTCCAAGTTGCATGGTGCACTGACCTTTATAGATATAAACATTTGCTAGTTTGGGGTGTGGTTTATGCCAGAGAGCCCGGAAAGATCTTCTCCAAAGATTGCTGAGGCTTGGGCCAAGGCACAGGCCTTTATCTCCAACACCTATATATAGAAGACATAAATAGCATTGCCTAATTTCTGACAGAAATAAAAAATCCTAATTTTTCCTTCAGATTTTAATAAATGTAGAGGAAAGCTTTAAAAGACATAATGTCTCTCAAAGAAATGTCAATATTTGATTCCTCTTTTATAACACAAGAGGGTAAACGCCTACCCAGTGATTTGTACATACATTTATATTTGAACATGTATATGTGCACATACCTTATATATTATTTGACAATTAGGCAACACTCAATTTACAATCAAATATTCTATTTTGCACATAGGAAATTTTCTTTCTTGCTTTGGCTAGTTGTGATGTTTTCTCTCATCCAGTTGCAAGACAAAATGTGGATAGCGTAACTAAACATGACGTTGAAAAATGTAGAGTAGAAATATGTAGAATTGAATTTTGAAAAAGCACATAGCACATTTAAGATAACTCAATGCTTTGTTGTTGTGTTTTATTTTTCACATAATGAAATGGGTCCACTGATTTGTTACTGGATAAAGTGCAACACATATTTCCAAATATGAGTATCTGAAACTTTAAGACTATAAAGGCACTACTCCCATTATCTGTCAACATATGTCCACTGTGCACCCTCAATTATCAGTGAGAGACACGTAGGTTGATCTATAACTGAACATTATTCCATTCATTTACATATATATTTACCATAATATTTATTCAAAAAGATATTTATTTACATAGATATTAAGGTATTTATATAAATGTTTGTATGTAGGCATATATGTATTTATTTAAGTAGCAACCCTCATTTTAAGACTAAGTTTTGTGCATCAAAAAAATTATTTTTTGGCAAAAAAATCTTGAAAATATAACACATGCCAACTTTTTTGGTGGTAACTATGGTTAATACACCTTGTCTTTGCAATGAGTATACTCACACTGACCCTTTAAACAAACAACCTGCCATATTTAATACTTTGAAACACTTAATGCTCTTTTCCATATTCCAAATAAAAATATATTCCACAAAACACATTTGCACCCAGGTCACAAAATGATTCACAATAAAGCACAGGGGTTTTAATTAAGTTTGTGTTTCATGCTGGAGGCAAAAGAATAGACAGTCTTTGGTTAAATTATCACCCTTTGTTCACCAGTGGGAGCAGGGGATCAGCTAGCAACGTGGATGCCAGCGTTTTTTTTCCACCTTAACTCATTATCTCACCCTGACTAAATTTCCTCTTACTCAAGAGGCAGAGGGGACAAATTTGCTAAGGAGCTGTGTAATTGTTTATTCATTCCATCTGCTGTCTTCCCACCTTGCCGACTCATTCCAGCGACCCGGAGCAAGATAATGAGTTTAGAGCCTACTCCGGGAGCAGGAGAAGGCACATCTAGGAAGTAAGAGGGAGGAGGGCAACAGTGTCTTTTTAATGTATTCTACACAAGCCACCTTTTGTCACCCTCTCTGTCCCTCTTGTTTTTCCACTCTGTCATTGACCTGGTTCTTGTTTATTAATAGATTGGCCCAGAGGCCAATTTATTAAACTAGATTGCAGTTTATCTATAGGCTTTCCCTTTGCAATTATGCCAGAATAGTTCTAGGATAATATATTCCTTTCCACACAACTCTGTCCATGATGTTGGCTTTTCTGACTACAGAAACACCAAGGACTTCCAGCTGGCTTATGTTTTCATTAAATGAACAGTGAAAGGCAAATATGCATAAATTAAAGTAAAAAAAAAAAAAATGAACATGGCATGACCTAAAATTTCTGAAATTCAATAATGTAAGCTTTGTAAAGATCCAATCTGCCTGGTATCAGTGAGAGATCATAGCATAACCAGAAAAAAGGTATTCATTCCAAATTTTGCTGTCTGCCTCAGGCCAAGTTAAAATATGAATTACCTCCATACTAAAATTTAAAACTTTACTATAAAATGCATGATATGGAAGAATCTTTTCTCAGCATCATTAAGTGCTGAACAGATTTGCACCATGAATTGGCTTAAAAGCTTTTAACATGATAAATGTGATACTTGCTTAGTAGTGCTCCAAAGGCACTCCTAACATTTGAATAGCCATCAACAGTTACTACAAATCAATTAATCTGCAACTCAGAACTATTTCTTCAACATCTTTTTATTTCCATGGCTCCATACACGTGATTTTCTTGAATATACTTTGTCTGAGAGTATAGCTTAAAAAAGATGTGTGATTCAAGCCTCAAATAAGGCAAGCTAATAGCATAAAAAAAAAAACGAAATACATTAATAATATAATATTATGGGAATGCAGCTGATTAAGAACTTGCAGGTGGATTGGGTTGTTTTCAAGACCTTGAAGGTGGGTTGTTTTCAGTATACCGTCAATTAAGACTTCCAAGAAGTAGCTGATACTCCCCACAGTTGTGTGTAAAACCCCAAACTGCACTTTCCACAGACCTGCAGTCACTAGGATGGGGCCGGGTTGCTGTGCAAGTTGTTAATAAATTTTCTTTTTCTTGCCAAAAATTGTACTTGCTCTTTTCAATTATTTTGGCTACTACCTTGAGCCACCATGCCACTTTAACAAATACAGTCATTATAAATATTATGTCAAAAATGCTTCAGTAATACTTTACCTATGGAAATATAAATTACAAGTTCTTCTAGAAAGAAATATTATTTCAATGATATTGGCCTCTTTATAAATCGGGAATTCTGCCAACGAATGTACATGGTGTCCTGACTCATAAAAACCATGCTAATATGTAAAAATACCATGACCCTTAAGTACACATAAAAAGTTTATATAATTAAAACAGTGCATATTGAGAGATGAGTAGAGAAAACAAATAGAACATAAATAAAAAATGAACAAAAATAAAAACTAGAATACAAAGCAAATAGAATAGAAAATCATAAAAGAGACCCAAGGACACATAAAAATTTTTACTTAAAGAGATTGGAATCTAAGTTAGTGAAGGAACTATAATATTTTTTCCACTAAAATGCTTTAATTATTCTCACCTGATATTAAAATATTTGGAGAAATAGAAACATGCACAGATTCACTTTTGTATATGCATATTAAAACACACTGGAATTAATATATATTCTATTCATTTAAATTTTAATAAACTAATTTCATGTTAATCAATAAATAATTTCATAAGATAAGGAAAATACATTCAGTACTCCTAACAGCTACCAAGTTTTAAAATAGCTTTTTAAAAATTGAAAAGACTTTTTAGAAAAGTTTTATAATAATTAATTAATTCATTTATTTGGAGACCAGTTCTCCCTCTGTTGCCCTGATTGAGTATTGTAACATCATACCTCATGGTTATCTCAAACTCCTGGGCTCAAGTGATCCTCTTGCTTCAGCCTCCCGAGCAGCTGGGACTACAGGCACCTGCTACCACAGCTGACTAATTTTTCTATTTTGGGTAGAGACTGGGTTTCACTCTTGCTCAGGATTGTCTCAAACTCCTTAGCTCAAGTGATTCACTTGCCTCAACCTGCCAGAGTGCTAGGATTGTAGGTATGAGCCACTGTGCCCATCATTAGAAAAGTTTTAGAATTACAGAATAATTGAACTCACAGTGCAGAGAATTTCCATATGATTCCCCCTCCACAAACACAGTCTCCATTATTTTTAGCATATTACATTAGTTTGGTACATTTGCTACAACTAATGAACCAGTATTGACATTCTTATTAAATAATGTCTACAGTTTTTATTCAGGTGCCTTGGTTTTTACCCATAGTCTTTTGTATTTCATGATCCCTTCCTTTTATGTTCAATCATCTCATCTCCATAGGCTTCTTCGGGCTGTGACAGTTTTAAGACTTTCCTGGCTTCTGATGACCTTGACAGTTTTAGGGACTATTGGCCAGGTGTATTACAAAATGTCCCTCTCTTGGAATAAGTCCATCAGAGAAAGAAAGAATAATTTCATCTGGCTCATATCAGGGTGTTCTTAATGGCATATATGCTAAGAATAAAATGAAATGTAAGTAATTCTTGTATTTAAGTTTTTTCTTGTTTTCCAGTTATAATAAGATTCTTATTTCAAAATTATTATATCAACACTGTATGATAAAATTATTATGTTATTAAAAAAGCGTAAATTCTTAAAAGTGTAAATGATTATGTTATTGAAAAAGACATACAGTATTCTTAAATATGAATTAGATGTAGCAATATCATGATTTTTTATTTTTTGAGACAGTCTCACTTGGTCACCCTTGGTAGAATACCATGACGTCACAGCTCACAACAACCTCAAACTCTTGGATTCAAGTGATTCTCTTGACTCACCCTCCCAAGTAGCTGTGACTATGGGAGCCTGCCATAACACCTGGGCTATTTTTTAGAGATGGGGTCTTTCTCTGGCTCAGATTGGTCTCAAACCTGTGAGCTCAAGCAATCTACCTGCCTCAGCCTCTCAACTGCTGGGATTATAGGCATGAGACACCACATCTGGCCATGATTTTTTATCTTTTAGAAAATACTGCTGAATTTCTATCTGTGACCATGGTAGAATAATAGGAACTGCATTCATCCTCCCACCTTTCAGACAAGTAAAAAACTGGATGATATATATGAAACAATCATTTTTAGACATTGGACAACAGAAAGCATGATACTGTGGTCCCTGAGAGCAGGGAAGTGAATGAGATAAGCACATTGATTGCCCCAGCTCAAGAGCTGGGCTCACTTTCCAGACCCCAGTGCAGAGCAGAAGAACCCAAATTTAGCACTTTCACTGAATGGAGGAGACAAAAAATTCAATTTCAGAAAGGCCAAAGCACCTAGAATGACAGAGAAGGAAGCTAGTTGCACAAAAAAGAGTTGCAGAGATGGTAGAGAATGCTTTGTGTTCTTTGCCTGAGTAATGACATGAACATGCATAAAAATAAATGACCTGTGGACGGGCCTACATGGTTTTTTACCCTACCTTCTTCCCCTGCTACCCTTATTTACCCTTCACCTTTGGGCCCTGTAACCTTAAAAAAGGTTAGAGGCAGTTAAATCAGGTCGAGGTCCAATATCACCGGCTCATTAACCAAGAATCTAACTATTATTCTTCACCACCCTCCATAGCACCAATGACGGGTAAGACTCCCAAAGATGGGACAACCTAAGACAGGATATGGAGAGGATGCATAGTGGATAACATTCATAGTACCCAAAGACGGGTAAGGTCACTCTGCGTTCAGTCAACCTAAAACAGGGACCAAACCATTGATGTTTGTATCCCCATGACGGGTAAGACTGAAACTGCAAGAGCAGGCAACCTAAGACAGGGGCTATGTTTATCCGCCATACAAAAAACAAAAGAGGGAATTGTTGGGCCCTGCCATGTGCCTGGGGCCTAGTGCAACTTCCGGAGCCTGACTAGAAGTAGATCCATCGAGCTACTTCTGCGTAGCAATGACTCAGCAAGGCCTGGCCTGAAACTGCCTCTACCTAGATACAGCCAATGTGGTACCATGTCATTGGCCCAACCCTGTTATGCACCTCATCCCCCGCCTTCTTTCCCCGCCCCTTCCCCATGCGGCTGCTTGACGCAATAAAGTTGAGTTCCTGCTTTAAAAAAAAAAAAAAAAAGCAATGAAATTAGAAAGGAAGAGCAAAGAGAGGGAAGGAGGGAGAAGAGTGGGGCTTTGGTGTGTGCCACACCTTTTGGGCACAAGAGACGACTGTAAGAGGGACTTTACCTAAAAAATGCAATCAGTGTAACCTGGTTTATTGTACCCTCAATGAATCCCCAACAATAAAAAATAAAGAAAAAAATAAATAAATAAAAAAAAAGAAAATTAAAAAAAAAAGAAAAGAAAAGAAAAAAAGAAACAACCAGAGGCCGCCCACCTTCTCCTTGGACGCTCAGAATAGATAAGTTACCCAAATAGAGGGCAACAGAAGCATTGAGAATTCCCACAAGGCCCCTGTGGGCTGGTGATAGGGATTTCAGGGTGAGCACCTACCTGCGGTCCCCAGCCGTGGCATGGGTACAATATTGCTGTATGGTTCTCCAGTGGCCCCTGGTCCAGGCAGACGTCTTTTGCTTTGTTGTTGCGAAGCTGTGGGAATACACAAAACATGACCCATCAGAGCTCACTTAGTGGGGGCGCCAATTCCTATCTACCTTTCCAGGCTGCCTTGGTTCATGATGGGAAGGCCACAGTCCTCTCCAACAAGGACCAAGGCTCAAGGCTGTGAGGTGAACACTTTAGCAAGAACACATCCTCTAATGCTTGGTCCCTGCCCTCCCAGCGCTTCCATCCATAGCACAAAAGAGACCTCAGGGAACTTTTGGACATAGGAACATTTATTACCGAAGTCTTAGGTTTTAAGGCACCTCAGAGGGGTGTCAGGGTGTGGACTGAGATGTATGAACAAATCCTAAGTGGGTCTCGGCACCAACACTGGTTTTAATAACCCTGTGAATCATAGGTTAGCCTCTTAGGTCCTTACTTGAATAGGGGCACAAAAAATAGAAATCAAAAAAGCAAAACTGAAACCTTGCCATCATGAAAAGCTCTAGCAACTCTATTTATATATTCAAAAATATTTCTGAATGCTTATGCTGTCCCAGGCACCATGCTAGGAATTTGGAATATACCTACAGAGGACTAGAGAAAAGGTCCCTGAGACAACACCCCTGAACTTAGGCATGTCTGCTTGGGAGTGTGTAAGAACAGATCTTTTTGGATCTCCAAGAACACTTTAATTCTGCACTGGTATCCATCCCACCCAACACCCTGGGGTCTCCATGGGTGGGAAGAAGGCAACGTTGTCTGTCTTCCAATATGTATTCATTCCCCTCCAGATTGCTATTCTCCATGGGAAGCAAATTAACCAGGGATGAATCAGAAATAGTGGCAAAGGGACACTTCATTCTGCACCCAAATGGTGTCTAGTCTCAGATGACTAAGCAGATTTTTAATGATTTTACAATCTTTTTGAAGATTACAAGAATACCACCATCTCATTGAGACATTTTGGAAAATAACAGAATAACAATTGTTCACAATCCTTTTGTATAATCAGTTAATCACACACACACACACACACACCCATTTTTGGACAAATTAGCTCTGTTCAGTTTTGGCTGTGCTGAGCAATTTTATGCAGAGCACTTTGTTCACACCGCAGATTTTCTTAATAGAATCCTAGAATTGGGATTCAGGTATCAAAGTATATGAACATCTTAAAACATGCTGCCCAGCTGCTGTCTGGGAGCTTTGAGCTAATTCATACTGCCACTCTCAAGGTATGTAAATACTTACCAGTCCCGGGTTTCCCATTTAAAACTATTATTGATTTCAGAGGAGAAGCTATCTTGTTTTTATTAATCTACTATTCATAGTAAATGGAAATGTTTTGTGTTTAGCAATCATTTTCCCTTTTGAGAATTGTCTCTTTATTTCCCTGCTGGGATCTTAAATGGTTTCATTGTAGATTTGTAAGAGCTCTTTACATATTAAGGACATTAATGTTTTTAAGGCATATTTGTGCCACATGGTTTTAGACTGCTAGGGTTTTAAATTTTGTTTCTAATGTTTATGCAATCAAATCTATCATTCACTAATTTAGTAAATGTTTATTGAAGGCCTGGTAAGTGCCTGGAAAGATGCTCTCAACAACACTGCCCCTTCCCTGAAGGCCACCATCCAGTGTAATCTCTGATATACGCCAGAATCTACAAGGAGGACTTCTCCCCTCCTACAAGGAGGTGATGAATGCTTGTACTAGACATTCAAAAGGAGATGTGGAGAGGATGCAGGCAAAGTTCTGTTTTTCACCCAGATGACAGTAACATGGATTTTTGGGTTATATTATTATGTTGTACGTGTATACTTTATACACATGGTATGTGTGTGGTATTTTACATACATACAGATTAAAGAATAAATGATGAATAATAGTGAACTATAAACCAAGGTCAATTCAAACCACAAAGGCAGTATGAGCTGGCCACAAAATTTTGTGTGAAACAGTTGGTGGTCTGACGTTTTAGAATATAATGAAGTACTTTGACAAGTGGAAAGACATTCCATAACTGTAAGAGTCGATACATAAAGCATCGGCCTGTCATTCATTAGCAATTATTTGAACGCATTCCAGCTAATAGGGATGATCAAAATGTAAAAGTCAAGGGAAAGTGGCTTGTTAGATATCTAAGTGGGCCTGGGCACCAATGCTGTTGCAGAGGGAAGGGCCAGGCGGACACCTGCTCACAGGTCTGTTTCCCTTTCCAATGTGCTGGCCTCTGGCTGTGGTAAGTAAGTAGAAATGAGCATTCACAAAAGAGTTGTTTCCATAATGGTAAATTTTGTCACCAAACTTAACCTGATTAAAAACTTAATAAAGAAGATATAAAATGCAAATAAAGTACATTCTACCCTCTGTATCTATGGTTTCTACAACCAGGGATTCAACCAGCCCTGGATCAAAAATATTTGCTAAAAAAAAAGTGGTTGCATCTGTACCGAACATATTCAGACTTTTTCCCTTGTCATTATTCTCTAAACAATAATTATTTTATTTTATTTTTTGAGACAGAGCCTCAAGCTGTTGTCCTGGGTAGGGTGCCACGGCATCACAGCTCACAGCCACCTCCAACTCCTGGGCTCAAGTGATTCTCCTGCCTCCGCCTCCCAAGTAGCTGGGTCTACAGGCGCCCACCACAATGCCTGGCTATTTTTTGGTTGCAGCCGTCATTGTTGTTTGGTGGGCCCGGGCTGGATTCGAACCTGCCAGCTCAGATGTATGTGGCTGGTGCCTTAGTCGCTTGAGCCACAGGCATCGAGCCTACAGTACAGTAATTATTTATACAGCATTTATATTGTATTAGGTATTATAAGTAATCTAGAGGTGATTTAAAGGATATGGGAGAATGGGCACAGGTTATATCCAAATACTGCACCATTTTACATGGTATGCACAGGGAGGGGAGATCTTGGAACCAATCCCCTGCAGATACAGAAGGGATGACTAAATTAATAATATTTGGATTTAAAATTCCAGATAATATTAACAAAGACTGAAGAGCTGATGAAGAGTACAGGAGAAGGGTGTGAAAATTCTTTGTTATCTTTTGAAAAGCAGTATCAATTTTATGAATGAAATGCAAATTGTTAAAATTTCAAAAAGTTTAGTACATACAGTGAATATGGGATCAGCCATAAAGAGAGATGGGTGGGGCCACATCTTAGAATGGGTACAGGCGATTGCACTAATGTACACAGCTATGATTTAACAATAAAAGAAAAAAGATCAAATTGAAAAAATAAATAAATAAAAAATAAATAAATAAATAATATAGCACACTTAAAAAAAAAATTCTTGCATAACATATCCTTTGACCCTTAGTTTTAGAGGTTAAAATTATTTTAACTAGAGGAAACCATAATGTGATTAAAAGCAAGATATATACACTGTACATGATTAAAAAGCTTTTCAAAAAGTGAAACACCAATTTTGCCAAAAATTAGGGACGATCAAGGAACAGGTGTATAAAACCTGGAAATAGTTATTGGCCCAGGCTCTTAAACAGAATTGTAAATGAAAAACAAAGGTTATAAATTATATACAGTAGGACCTCTGTAAGTTGATCACCCAAGGGACTGTAACAAACCGGTCAACATATGGAGGTGGTCAACCGTAGGAACCAGGTCTATTTTACAGATAACGTACATGTGGTGCATGTCTGGTCTATAAAAATTAGGTCAACTTAAAGAGGTGGTCAATGTGAGAAGGTGGTCGAGTACAGAAGTTCTACTGTATAAAGTATAATAATCCTCTCTCTCTTCTTACTTTTCTTATAGCTCAGGAGTTTGGGATTGGTGAACAGAACCATTAGGAAAGAGCATTGAAAATAGAGTTGTCTAACTAGTGGCAAATTTTGTTACCAAAGTGAATTTGATTCATTTGATTTCTTTCGTTTTGTGCTATATAGTCCATCTGGAAGGTATTTCATTATATGGTAAGCTTAGAAGGTAGAGGAGGAGTAATAGAACAAAATGTCCTAAAATGTAAAAATGATTACATCTGGGAATTGGGATTTGGAGTAAGTTTTGTTTTCATTTTTGTAATTCCTACTGAATTTATTATTTCAAAAATATAGGAAAATTTGTACAAGCAAAAGCATTCCTTCCTTTAAAAACCAGACTATGATCTCTATGTTACCTCCAGAGCCACAGTTCTAGGGATATAAACTGTATTATGGTTGATATGAACGGCAGCCTCTGGCCACCTTTTATCATTTTCCCATTTTTAATCTTTCTTTTCAAGTTACTATTTTCTTCTAATTATAAAATCATCCCATGTTATTAGTGAAAATTGGAAAAGGATGACGAAGTACCCATACAAAAAAACTGCTGTCAGCCTTCCTACCTAAGGTAACTGTAATCATCTTCCCCATTCACCGTGCTATTGTTTCACTTGTTTCTATTCTAAAATAGCAGCTAATCTAGATTTTTTAAAATTAATTTCAGATTAATATGAGGGTACAAATAACTAGGTTCCATTGTTTGCATTTGTTAGGCAAAGTTCAAGTTGTAGTTGGGCCCTTCACCCAGGGCGTGCGCGTATGCCCTTCTACTGTGCCCGTTAGGTGAGCGTTTACCAATCCCCTTCCCCTCCTCCCCCTTTCGTTCACTTGAATCTGTGCTTTTCTCTTGTGTGGGCATGTGATTGTTTATCTATTAGCTTCATCTTTGTATTGAGTTCATTGGATACTTGCTTTTCCATTTTTGTGATATTTTACTAAGAAGAATTTTCTTCAACTCCATCCAGGTAAAATACAAAAGATGTAAAGTCTCCATCTTTTTATGGCTGAATAATAGTCCATAGCAAACATATACCACAGTTTGTTAATCCATTCATGGGTTGATGGGTACTTGGATTGATTGATTCCACATCTTAGGGACTAGGAGTTGAGCTGTGATGAAAATTGTAATGCAAATGTCTTTATGGTAAATGATTTTTTTTTTCTTCTGGGAAGGCAATCCAGTTTTACCATACTGACTTTTTCCTCTGAAGCATTATAATATCAATATTGTTCTCATGCCATTAAACTATTGTATGTACCACTTATAATGGCTACAAAATATTTCAAACCATAAATATATTTAACTAATCTTCAAGTTAAGAAATTAAAAAAAATTTGTCCCCCAAAATAAAACAACTGAGATGAACGATTTTACTCTCAAATCTTTGTCTCTGTTTTAGATTACTTTCTTGGGAGAAGGGTAGAAAAGAAAATATGACTATCATTAAGCTTTTTAATACATGGGGCTCAAATTGCTTTTTAAAAAGCTTGTTGCAATTTGCACTTTCACTGGAGGATATATGATTTTTCATATTACCAAGACCTTGCCAGCAAAGTAATCAACATATGGTCCAAAATAAATTTTTCTTCATTTGGTACGAAAAAACACAGTTGCTGCAATGTATTTAAAATTTATTTTAAATTTTTTAATTATAAAATAAATTAAAATGTTTCATGTATTTTCAACCATTGGTATTTTTGCTTTTTAAAACTACCATCCTTGTATTATGTCTATTTTTCTTTTGAGATGTTTTATTTTATTTAAATAACACCATTATTTGAATGTGTGGAGCTCATTATATATTATATTAGTGGTGTTATCCATTCGTCTAGAGTAGTTGTGGTATATCTATTTCCAGTAAGTCATACTGTTTCTCTATTTAGCTGATGTATAGATTATTTTAATATTTATGAGTTCAGATTCATTACACATTTCCTTTGCATTTCCTTCCCTAGCTTTTATTCTTGGAAAGAACTTCCCCATTGAGAGATCAGATTCATATCTTTTATGATTTCTTTTCTTTCATGTAATTCTATAGTCCATCTGACATGTACTTTGGCTTAGGGTGAGCTGCAAGATTCCAAACTGATTTATTTTCCAAAGAGCTAGGCAATTTACCTAATTGTCTTAGGGATAATCCATTCACTGCCCATCATTTTTTGATGCCTCCTTTATATTTGTTCTTAATGTCGATAACCAAAAAATAAATTCATTTATTTGGAAGAAGAAAAGACAAGGCAGTTAGGACCTATTAACCTGTGTTGCATGGGGTGAAGAAGTCTGCATCTCACAGCTGATTTGACTCTGCTAACAGCCCTGTGGAGTAACTTTCCTGCCTCCATTTCACAGATGAGAGGACGGAAGGAGAGAGGAGCCACACAGCCGCTAACAGCCCACTAGGATTGAGTCAGTCTTGGCTCCAGAGCCTTCATGCACCCCTAACCACCACACAGATTTCCCGTGCAAGAAGTGACCACCATCTCATTCCAAACTCTAGCTCAGGAGGGTCACTGCCTCACACCTTGATAGTTTAACCCATGGCTGATTTTACTTTCAATAAAAGGCATCAGGCAAAGAATAGGAAAAATATGCCATTGGAGAAAAATATAAGTACCCTAAGTTGAAGGCCGTCATCTCAGCTTCAATCTGGTAGTCACAGAGAGACCCAGGAAGCCCTGGGAAGAAAATCAGAACTCTGGCGCCAATGGGTGTCCCTGCTAGGTCCTGAGGACCCAGCTCCCTACTCCCTAGCCTGACTGGTGTCACAGATTCCATCTCCATCCAGGCGCTGCAAGGAGGTCATGAGGGAGATGTATGAGAGTTTCTATGGAAGGATGTTTCAGCTATGACAGTTATGATATTTTAAAAATGGAAGCAACCCAAATGTCAGTGTTCTCAAGCAAGCACGGCATACACAAAAGCAGAACCATATGCAGCCATTAATAATATGGCAGGAAAATGTTTAATGACACAGGAAAATATTCTCCACATATTATTGAGTAAAATTTCAAATTATATGGCACAGTGGACAGCATCATTTTAGTAAAATACGTGTGTGTGTGTGTGTGTGCACGCGCGCGCGGGCACGCGCGTACACAAGGACAGAAGATCACACATCTAAACGTACACATTATCTCTGGTGTCAGAACACCTACATCCCATCTTGGCTTTCTGACTTAAGAGCTCTGTGACCTTAGGTAAGTTAGGTAATTTCTCTAAGTCTCAGCTTTCTTATCAAGAAAATGGAAATAATGCTCCTATCTCATTGGGTGAGAGTGAAATGAATTTGTATGCAAAAAGCACTTAGAATAGTGCCTGGCACTTTGAAAGCACTCAATGAATGTTCTTACTATTATGATTGCTTTCGAAAAAATTTTTAAATGCATATTTATGGCATTTGTAATGAGAGAAAAAGCAGTTTGCATTAATGTCTAGAAAGGTGGTATTATCTCCTCATTGAAAAAAAGAGAAGACCAGGTCACCTTCCTTGATGTAAGTGACTCCAGTCCACAGCATGGGGAAGGCTCCAAGCTCTGCCTGTCTGTGTACCCAACTTCCTGCTCAATGTGCCTTACAGGTCCCACAGCACCTCAAAGTCAAAATGTTCCAAACAGAACTCATTAGAAGATTGCCATAATCTTGTACCCCTGCTCCCGTTGTCACAGTTATTGCTTTTGTTTCCTCTACCTCTTTGCAGCTGGAGAAAGCCTTGTTGTCAGAGTTTATACCTCCAAAAACCATTCACTGAGTGAATGAATGAATGGAATGAATGAATGAACAAATGACTATTTCCCCCCCAGCAAAGTAATATATAGCACATTGAACAGCAGTCCAAATTGAGAGCACGTGTGGTCTTAATTACCTCCCCATATGCAATGGTATTATTGTATCTTCTCATTTCTGGGTACACGTGGTCCAGGTACCACTGGAAATTCTTACACTTTAAACTTTTCCTCAGTGCTCTTCTCTCGGAGACATCGCCTATGTCAATTCCTGGATTCTGGAAGTAGAGAGAAGCAATGGGGTGTTAGCGGCCGCGGATCTCCGGCCAGAGAGGGGCACAGGTGGGGTCACTTTCAGGGAAACCTTCAGAGAGAAGATCTTAAGCCTTGTAAGCTTCCTCAGAAGCTTGAGTTTAGGAGACCCGCTCGAGCCATGTAGGCCCAGAGCACAGGAGCCTTTTCCCTGAGCACAGTCAGGACTGTGAGGCCCGGAGGCCCCAGACGAGTCAGCCTTCCCTGTCATCACCGTGTGCGCAGGTTCCCAGGACACTGATGTCAACGACCTACATTCTCAGTTCCTTCTCTCTCACATGCCCCCAGCAACTAGCAAGACCAATTATTAGAAAATTATTTGATGAAGGCAAGAAAATAAATGCCTACCACCCCCTCCCATCTTTCTTTCCTATCCATGCACCATTTCCCCCATTGTTGGCTCTTCCTGAAGTTCATTATATGCAGAAGTGAAAATAATTTTCCGTTGCAATGCAATGCTTGTAATGATGTCCTAATGAATAATTCACTCTGCTTTTATAGAAATGAACCTGTAATGGCTGCTGTGTGCTGACAGGGGAAAATAAAGGATCTGAAATACGACTTCACAGACTCAGCCACAAGATGGTCGTAGACAGGACGCACGCTCTGTACCACGGGCAGCTGGATCACGTTTTGGGGGGCCCAGGAGAAGACATCAAATTATGTCATGAAGACTGCTCTGGCTGTCAAACAGTGATTTTAAAGGAAAATCCCTTAAAATGACAAACCTATTAAATTTCATGGGAAAATCTGAACAGCAATATCAAACTCTTCATTTTAATGTATTTAGTATGATTCATGAAAATGGCCATTTAAAAAAAGCATAGTAGGTCACCAGTGGCCTTTGGAACCAGAGGTTGTCTGCAATAATGGAGAAGGCAGTTGGCCAGAGCCAAAAGACGGGAGTTCTTCCCCATTCCAAGCCACAGCTCCTTCTCTACAAAACAGGAATAATCATCATCATATCTATTCCCCTGACCACAGAGTGGAGGAGAGGGCTGCATGAAAAACCTGAGTCGACACCCCTGCCCACATACTATGGATGTGACCTTATACAAGCCTCTTTTAGCTTCACCACACTAAAGTCTCCTCGTCTGTAAAATGGATGTCCCTACAGGCTCGTATCAAGCTAGCATTTTCTGAGCACTTAATGTTTGCTAAGCTCTGTACTGAGCTTCATTTTATCTTAAAAGTAGCCCTTGTAGACAGATATGTATGAGCAATCCATGTTTTACAGATGAGGAAACCGAAGTTCTTATGTCATGAGGTTGTTGTGAGAATTAAACTAGATGTTGCAAACATGGAACTTTTATCAAGGACCTGGGACATACTAAGTGCTCAACAAATGTCACCTATCTATACCTAATAATAATCATAAAGCACTTGCAGTGTCACAACTACAAAGTGTTATGTGGCTAGAAGAAGGTTTTACATTTTTTTTTTTTTTTTTTTGAGACAGAGTCTTACTCTGTTGTTTAGGCTAGAGTGCCATGGTGTCATAGCTCACAGGAACCTCAAACTCCTGGGCTCAAGCGATCCTCCTGCTGAGTAGCTGGGGCTATAGGTGCCCACCACGATGCCTGGCTAATTTTTCTACCATTAGTAGAGATGGGGGTCTTGCTCTTGCTCAGGCTGGTCTCAAACTCCTGAGCTCAAGTGACTTACCTGCCTCAGCCTCCCAGAGTGCTAGGATTATAGGCATGAGCTGCCATAACCAGCTGAGTTTTTAATTCCTTAGAATGCATTTTAAACATCGTAGCAACAATGAATAAACTCTTCCCTTTTATCCTCTTTACCCACAAATCTTTGGACTGCATTTCTCCTCTTATCCTCTTTTACCCACAGACTTTGGACTGCATTTCTGCTGTTCCAGACTCTAGCCTCCTGACACACAGAGGCTGCCATCTCTCAGTGGTGGTCATTCCCAGAGACTCAGGCATGGCTCAAACACCCACACAGTGCTCTGGCTGAGGAGATAACCAAGCTGTGTCTGAGGGTGCAGGATACAGCGATTTGCTGTTGAGGTCAAACAACACGCCCTGTGCCAGGCACTGCTGCCAGCACATCACACAGTCACTGTAGGAGGAGCACCCGCTATCGTCCCCAGTTTGTAGCTGAGGAAAAGAAGGTAAATCAGCCTTCTGTATCCTCAGCTTCCACATCTGTGGATTCATCCAACTGCGGATTGAAAATACTTAGGGAAAGAAAAAAACCCCCACAATACAACAATAAAAATAATAGAAATAAAAATACAGTATAACAACTATTTACACAGCATTGTATTAGGTCTTATAAGTAATCTAGAGATGATTTCAGACATATAGGAGGATATATGTATATAAGGCATTTGAGCATCCTTGGATTTCAATTTCTGGCAGGGGTCCTAGAACCTAACCCCCTGCAGGTTCAGTACAGGGAAGGGGAGTGGATTCGGTCATGATCTCATCACTAACATGTGACAGCCACAATTTGCCATGCTAGTGCCCAGCCACCATGCGATATTCTGTGGGGTTATAGGAACATGAGGATTTTCCTGGGCCATGTTTTGGCAGATGTGAAAGAGACCTGAGAGCAAAGGGTTTTGGTGCATAGAAGGGGTAAATGTCCCATGGCAGTG
Organism: Loris lydekkerianus; assembly: GCA_963574355.1. Taxonomy (NCBI): domain Eukaryota; kingdom Metazoa; phylum Chordata; class Mammalia; order Primates; family Lorisidae; genus Loris; species Loris lydekkerianus. The sequence goes on from CAUYPK010023159.1 coordinate 40,261, forward strand.
GGAGCTCCACAGTAGCACACCCATGGCACACCCAGTAGCACAGTGGATGAGGGCCTGGTGCCAATCACCGGGCAAAAGCTTTCCAGACATAATACATGCTCAGGAGCAGTGCAGCCAGATTAACATAATAAGGCTGAGATTGACATAATACAACCTCACTAATCTTTGTAAGTGGATTTAGAGATTTCCCTTGTGCCAGTCCTGGTGTAAGGCAGGGGTTCTAACACTTGGACATCTGTACATTCGTAATTGTCCAAGTATAAGTGTCTTTCAGGGGATGAGCCATCAGATCATTGATGGTAGGGACCTGCCAAACACTAAGGATGGCTGTTGTGGGGTGGGAGCGGCTGCGGATCTCTACCTCCAGTGGCAGGTTCCACGCTATGTACACATGAGACTTGTAATCGTCCATCCAGACCTCAGCAACCCGGAGCGCATTCCTCTTGGTGTAGAAACCAATGTTGCTGTTGTAAGGCTTCTTCTTTCGCTCAATGTGGGCCACCCGTGAGCAGGGAAGGACTTCCATGCTGCCCCCGCAAAGCCATACCTGGGGATACAGAGACTTTATCAGCTTGATAGAGAAATTTCCAGAGGCCCCTGTCCCCTGACCCCTGTCTGGGGCCCCCAAACAATGTTTGAACTGATTTGGCATGAGCAAGAAATACATGTTTATATATAAAGCCAATGAGATTTCAAGATTGGTGGGTTACTACAACATAGCCTAAGCTCACCTGAGTAAAACATACAGAAAAGAAGGTTTGGGAGAATCCTTACAGATATAACAACTCAGGATCTAAAATTCAGTCTTGGGGACGAGGGGACCATAAACCTAAGGTGGCCATAACAACATAAGGTTTTCTTAACTTATCAATAGTTCACAACTGGCATACACAAGGGTTGTTTGCTTTCCCACCTGGCTGAAGCTGTGCTCTGTCAACCTAGAATGAAAAATTTGTATGAAGAAACATTATCATCCCTAACCCCTGGGCCACAGACCAAAGACCCAGGCCACAGGGCAGGAGGTGAGCAGTGGACAAGTGAGCCAAGATTCATCTGTTTACAGCCCTCCCCATCACGCGCATCACTGGCTGAGTGCCCCTTCCTGTCAGATCAGAGGCAATGGATTCTCATATCAGTGTGAACCTTACTGCAAACTGCCCAAACATGGGATCTAGATTGTTTGTTCCTTATCAGAATCAAACGCCTGATGCTCTGAGGTGGAGCTGAGATGGTGATGGACCATCTGGTTGCAGGAAAACATGCTCAGGGCTCCCACTGATTCTGCATCATGGTGAGTTGTATAATTATTTCATTATATATTACAATGTAACAATAACAGAAACAAGTGCACAATAAGTAATGTGCTTCAGTCAACTTGAAACTGTCACCTCTTACCCTGGTCCATGAAACTGGTCCCTAGTGGCAAAAAGTGAGAGATCACTAAAGAGACAGACTGTCTTTATTCGTGTCAGCATAAGGTATGTACAACGGACTAGTTCTGTTAACATGCTTTGTGTTGGAGTCCTGAGGGCACTGATGCCAAGACTTCTGGAAACATCCACCCCAAAGTAATCATGAACAGGCATCAAAAGCTGTTGCTGAGACAGTGAGATGGAAGGCTGATATGATGTTCTCTTTGAGGGATGCAAAAACCCAGTGACGTGAGACTTAGCATCCTCGGTATGAGCAAGGCAGGCAGCGGGCGTCAAGGGCCCTGCTCCCAGGGGAAGGCTGGACCATCCACCTTCCCATGGTTCACTGGGAAAAGCAAAGCATTTCTGGCTTTCAAGAAATGCTGGGAGCCAATACCCAAAAAAGCTTATCAGGAATAATTCACAGCCGGATTATCAGGATTATCACAGCTGGAAAGTCTTTATGGGCGGGTAGGATATTGTTACCCTTGGCTCCAGGAACTTGGTTCCAGGAACTAAAAACATCACACCTTTTATCAGAGACCCCCCACCCTAACTCACCCGGGAGCACACTTCCCCTCTCTGCTTATATTTAAATATCTGTTAAAAAATAAAGTTTTCAGAGCTTGATCAGAATTCTGTCTTGCTCTCTGTTCCTTGTGTCTCTTGTTTCTCTCACTCTCTCAGCCCCATGCCCTAGGTCCCTGCTGAACTAGCCCCGCGGGCCGGGGCAAAGAAAGACTAATTTGTGGAAATGAAATTCCTGGCACCAGTGGAGAAAAGACGAAGATGGCAGAAAAGTTTCAGGAGCCCGCGAGCCTGTTCTGCTGTGAAGGCTCCGTATGCCTGACAGCATGCAGGTGTACCTCTGACAGCATGCAGATGTACCTCTGACAGCATGCAGATGTACCCATGACAGCATGCAGATGTATCCCTCAGTATGCAGGTGTATCCCTGAGTATGCAGATGTACCCATGACAGCATGCAGGTATACCTCTGACAGCATGCAGGTGTATCTCTGACAGCATGCAGGTGTATACCTGATAGTATGCAGGTGTACGCCTGACAGCACGCAGGTGTACCCCTGAAAGCATGCAGATGTACCTCTGACAGCATGCAGGTGTATCTCTGACAGCATGCAGGTGTACCCCTGACAGCATGCAGGTGTATCCCTGACAGCATGTAGGTGTATACCTGATAGTTCTCAGGTGTATGCCTGACAGCATGCAGGTGTATCCCTCAGTATACAGGTGAATCCCTGAGTATACAGGTGTACCCATGACAGCATGCAGATGTACCTCTGACAGCATGCAGGTGTATCTCTGACAGCATGCAGGTGTACCCCTGACAGCATGCAGATGTACCCCTGACAGCATGCAGGTGTACTCATGACAGCATGCAGATGTACCTCTGATAGCATGCAGGTGTATCCCTGACAGCATGCAGGTGTATACCTGATAGTATGCAGGTGTATCCCTGACAACATGCAGGTCTACCTCTGACAGCATGCAGGTGTACCCATGACATGAGCCATATGATGTCAGGCACCGTCAGTGTCAGAGGTCAGAACCTCCCGCTGCACAGAGCCATATGACGTCAGGCACTGTCAGAGTCAGAGGTCAGAGCCTCCTGCCGCACAGAGCCATGATATCAGGCACCGTCAGTGTCAGAGGTCAGAGCCTCCCGCTGCACAGAGCCATATGACGTCAGGCACCGTCAGTGTCAGAGGTCAGAGCCTCCCGCTGCACAGAGCCATATGACGTCAGGCACCGTCAGTGTCAGAGGTCAGAGCCTCCCGCTGCACAGAGCCAT
>CAUYPK010023161.1:0-11822 GCA_963574355.1 Loris lydekkerianus
CATCCCTCAAAGATCTGAGAAACACAGTAGAATCCCTCAGTAACAGAAAGGAGCAAGCAGAAGAAAGAATTTCTGACATTGAAAACAAAGGTTTCGAACGTTCCCACACCCTCAAAGAAGAAGAGAAATGGAGAGCAAAAGCAGACCACTCTCTCAGAGAGCTCTGGGATAATTCGAAGAAAACCAACATTCGTCTTATAGGGATCCCCGAAAGTGATGAAGTGGCTTCATAAGGCACAGAGTCTCTTCTCCATGAGATTATGAAGGAGAACTTTCCAGATATGCCAAGGGATTCTGAACTTCAGATAGCAGACAGTTTCAGAACTCCAGCATGACTCAACCTGAATAAGACATCCCCCAGACACATCATAATCAATTTCACTAAAGTTAATGTGAAGGAGAAAATCCTGAAAGCTGCCAGACGAAAGAAAACCATTACCTACAAGGGGAGGAATATTAGAATAACTGCAGATCTCTCTGCTGAAACCTTTCAAGCTAGAAGAGCATGGTCATCAACTTTTAATCTCCTAAAACAAAATAATTTTCAACCCAGGATCTTGTACCCAGCTACACTGAGCTTCATTTATGAGGGAGAAATTAAATACTTCAACGACATTCACATGTTGAAGAAATTTGCTACAACTAAACCAGATCTCCAGGACATTCTTACACCTATCCTCCATAAAGACCAGTATAATTCTCCACCACAAAAGTAAACCCACCCAGAAAATTTTTGATCAAATCCTAACTCCCACAGTCGCAAAACGATTAAAATTCAATGCCTTTTTTTTTTTTTTCTATATAATAAATAATCCATCTTAGGATGGAAGTGAGGCCTCACACCTGTGATCCTAGCACTAGAGGAGGCCAAGGCAGGTGAATTGCTTTAGGTCAGGAATTTGAGACCAACCTGAACAAGAGCTATATCATGTTTCTATAAAAATAGGAAAAAATGGCCAGGTATAGTGGCATATACTATAGTCCCAGCTTCTCAGGAGGCTGAGGCAGGAGGATTGCTTGAGCCCACAATTTCATAATTGTGATGAGCTGTGATGGACACCATTGTACGTTACCTGGAGTGACAGAGTGAGACTCTGTCTCCAAAAACAAAACAAAAAAATCCATTTTACTTTTATATTGATACTGAAAAGTGTTATTTTACTTTTATATTTATAATTAAAAGTGTTTATTAATGCTTCTCAATGTCATATTAACTTCAGTCTTATGAGTGAATGAGTGAACTGTGTTAGGAGTTTTCACTATTTCTTCTATGCATGTGCAATCATTTGACCACTTAAGAGATATAGTGAAATACAGATGACCTTGTTCTTTGGTCCTACAGTAAGTGTGCAGGTAAAGATGAAAACAAAGAAATTGTGTCTGTGTCTTTAGAGGTAAAGATATATAGACCTGAACATGGTAGGGTTCTAACAGTGCATCCTGCCTAAATGACTTCAATAAATTTGATATTCAGACAATAAGTTAATTTTAATAGAATATTTAACATTCTTCAATCAGAAGAGATTGCTTAAAATATTAAAACTTGTCTAAGAAAAATTGTATATGCTATAAACAAGGGAAAACTATGTAGAAATTTAGATTAGTACTCGATGAGATTTTAATGCTGTTTGGTCAAAATTCCCTGTAGAGATGCTTCTGAAAATTCAGTTTTCTGTCTTCACTTAATGTTTAAGAGGGAATATTACGTGAGGAAAGGAAACTAAATTTATTAATCACTTATGATATTCTATACATTTTATATACATTATTCTATTTAGTAGTCACAGTTACCACAAAGACTTGTCCTGTCTTCCTCAAGTTTTCAGATGAGGGATCAAGAGATTGAATAATTTGTAAAATGTTACCTCTCTGGTCAAGTGTCAGAGTAAGGATTTTAATCTAGTTTAATCTGACACCAAAGTCCATGCTCTTTCCACTTCACCAAATTTTCAAAATAGCCATGGATGATTCAGGATGATTCAACACTGAAAATAAACCTAATCTCTGACAACAAACGCCTCTGACTTCTGAGGAATGCTTGAAATAGAAGAACCTCTCACAGCCATTCTCAACCTGTGGGTAGCAACCTGAATGACCCTTTAGGGGTTGCCTAAAATCAGATATTTACCTTACGATTAATAATAGTAGCAAAAATTAACAGTTACGAAGTAGCAATGAAAATAATTTTATGATTGGGGGCCACCACAACATGACGAACTGTATTAAAGGGTTCTGGGGATTGGGAAGGTTGAGAACCACTGATCTAAGAGGAAAATGGAATTTCAATAAGACATATTCCTCCTGAATTTTCTTCCAATTTCCAGCTTTTGGTCTCAAACAGACATTTTGAGTTCAAACCAGGAGACTCTCCTAATAGTCAAATGACGTGGAAAAAATAATAAAGAATCAACATTTGACACAGCTACAAGCTAGTATGTGTGTGCTATTTCTTTCAAAATATTTTGTATATAACATACTCTGTGAATTTATCATTGACACATGGAAGTAAGCAAACAATTTACTGTCTGCTAATATTCCCAGTTAAAACCCAAATTTATTCTGCTCACTGACTTCAATTTTTCCTTTTTTTGACTACTACAAATTAGAGAAAATAAGTCTTTGTTAAGGTTCTATTACTCACACCTTCACTCTGTTAAAATACTGATTCCTGTTGTGAACTATTACTCCTGCAATATTTCAGCATTTTACAAGAAGGATATTATCTAACTTCTCTCCCATAACACACAACAAAAACTTAACCATTCCTAACTGCTTTGGTTAACTGCAATTACATGTAAACAACTAATTCAAGCTGCCAGGCTCCTCAGGAGAACTTGAAGCTCAGAATCAAATACTCCCCAGGGCATCACTGAGGTTTATATTTTCATAGAGATGGCAGGTTGCAAGCAGCACCTGCCTTGATGATTTTTCTGAAGTATCATAATTTTTGATAGATTCTGAGGGGTTTAATTTTGAGGTCTCAGTCAATCACTTGCCTGGGAATTGAACTAGGTCTGGAACCCTTCTGTAAAAAACATCTTGTTTTTGCCTGCAGTACCGAGAAAGCACACGGCCATATCCAAGTGCAGTCCATCAGAAAATGTGATCTCAGCAGCTCAGCTCTCAAAAGGAGGATCAACACTGCTCATGGTTAGGTGATCTTACAATATAATAGTGTTCCCTAAATCAGCAATGTAAGATGTAAGCAATCAGAAAATCTTATAAGAGTACATGTCAAATCTATTAAGAGCATAAATGTCTTAACATAGCAATTAAGTAAGTGAGGTGAGGCTATGTTAACCAGTTTGATGTAAACATACCAAATTGTATGTAAAATTTGCACATTGTACCCCATAAATGCATTAATTTACACAGTTATGATGTAATTTAAAAAAGAAAAGAAATAAATCTTCAGTTGTCACCAATAAAAAAAAAAAGAAAGAAAAAATGATAGCCCTTCTGTTTACAAGAATATAGCTAAAAGAAATAATATTTAGGAATGAAATTTAGGGAAACTATAACTCCAGATTGAATGAAGTTTCAACACCCTCTGGAAAGCTTATAAAAAAAAGCAGATTCCTGGGCCCACTCGCTATAAAAAAAATCAAAATCCGTGCTGGGCCTAGGATTCCATACAAAACATTTCCTAGGCCGTTGATAATTGGCAAGATGTGACAGCACCCCTTTGGCTCTCCTACTGATTATCCTTCCCTAGGCATAATAAATGCCAGCCTTAGATTGAGTTAGTCCTTGTGCTTGAAACTAATTGCCTACCTCTTCATCGTGTCCCTGATATGTCTGCAACTTCCATGAAACCATCCTGCAGGAACAATCTAATAACCCTACTTCTATGTTCATAATGAAACTCCCCATTATACCATTCAATGTCTACAATATAACATCTTGAGTCAGAATTTTTTATAATATGATATCAAAAATAATTCTCCTTGTTCTGACGACTGCCATGTTTCTTCCTTTTATTTGAGAATGATTATAGATATATCTTGGTTTCTTTTTTGTCTGAGTTGTCAGGAGACTCAGGGGAAACTGTTATTCTCAAACATAGCAACCTTTTTTTTTTTAATCTCTAAGGACTGGTATTTTGCTTCCTCCTTTTTCTTCATTCCTGAATTCCTCATTTACATCTTTATCCATTCACCTTATTATCCAAAGCATCTGCATAACAGCTTAAATCTGTAGTGCCTTTTACATATCAATAAGCATACTAAGTGCTTTACATAAAAGATTCCATTCAAAACAAATCCAAAAGATGAATATTGTTATCAACTCACTTGTCACATGAGAAAACTGTTGCTTAAATCCATCATTTTTGCCCAGAGTCATGCCCTTAGTAAGTGGAACATATACAGTGTAATTACAGAACCAAGTCCTTTGATTGCAGTGGTATCTGCACTTTATGTTGGTTTGTGTGTGTGTGTGTGTGTGTGTGTGTGTGTGTGTGTGTCTTATTATAAAATAATTTTGGAAGGCAGGAGAGGAAAAGAGAAGTCAGGAAAAGGCAGAGAGCAATTTAACAAGTGATGCTTTGTGTATTAATGGCCATTAATGATTTTATTGTGTTAGGCTCTGCCTTAATTTAATCTATTTTCCATATGTCTAAAATATCCAAACGTACAAAATGAAGCAGCAAAGAAATTCACCTTCTTCGGGAAATAATCTCTATGAGAAGTATGAACATTCTTCCTCCTTATTTAAGACAGTAAATACATTAACGTATGTGTGCTATGCATTTGGATTCATTCTTCATTATTATTTCTAAATACCATCTTTTCATTAAAGCAAAGAGAAACTGGATTTTCCACATATAAGTATGAATGCATGAAAAATATAAATAGTACTTACTAAATAATGTAAAAAAAAATTCAAGTGTTTATTGAAAGTCCTCGATTTTGTTATAGTATTAACATGGGTTATGTAAAGATATTTCCAAGTGCAATGACACTTATATATGGTTTTATTTGTTTTATAACCTGAAAAAGATGGTCTCCCTTACTAAACTCCAGAGAGACTCTTCTGAACTCTCTTCTCAACTAGGCCCTGACTTTGGGGCCTCATGTTTGTCTCTCCATTGTACAATCTGAGCAAGAATCCTCCTAAATCACTTTATCCAGAAACCCCACCCTTGGTATCTGATCACTCTTGATATCTGATCATCCTCCCCCAGTCTCCGATGTCTGATCAACCTGGCCTGCCTGCAGCAAGAATTCTGTTAAGACAGCCAGAATCTCCCCTTATCCTGAGTTTCCGCTCAGTAATTTTTCTATCCACTGATGCCTCCTCCCCCATTCTTTTCCCATTTTTTCCTTGTTTTATTTGGAGTTGAGCCCAATCTCTTTCCCATAGTGCCAAATCCCATGACAATAGTCTCTATGACTGTCTGGATAGTTCCTCTGAATAAAGTATGCCTTACCGTGCTTTAACAAGAGTCATGCAAAATTATTGTCTTCAAATATCCAAACACCAGTGATTATACCTAATATAATGTTATTTATACCTAATATACTGTTATTTTGGTGAATATGGATTACATTATTTCTCAGCAAATATTAAAGATAATTAAAATGCCTAAATCTTGTTCCAAATATGGGCTATTTATATAACTATATACAGCCAGTATGGTATAGGTCAGTGGATATCAGTCATTCCAAAGTGCTCTTAGAGATTTCACTGCAAAGGTTAAAACATTTTTACCTAGTATTAATACCAACATGAATCTGCAAAAGAAAATGTACCCAGCATTAGTATAAGAATCGGATCAGGAGAGAAAATTTTTCTATACTGTCATTTTTCTTTTTTTTTGTTTTCACTCTTTGACTTTAACAAAGGAAACTCCTTTTTCTTTTTTTCTTTCTTTTTTTTTTTTTTTTTTGAGACAGAGAAGTCTCATTCTGTCTCTCTGGGTAGAGTGTCTTGGTGTCATAGCTCACAGCAACCTCAAACTCCTCACATAACGCAATAGTGCATTTCAAAACTATTCAGAAAAGAGTATAATTCCCACAAGTAAGTAAGCAAGGTAATGGATGTGTTAATCAATTTGATGTAAGCATTCACCTTGTATATCAAATCAGTACACTGTACACATAAATGCATTAATGTGCGCCGTTATGATTTAATAAAGAAAAAGAAAACAAGAACCTCAAATCCTGGGCTCAAGCAATTCTCTTGCCTTAGCCGCCTGAGTAGTTGGGACTACAGGCATTCACCACTATGTCTGGCTACTTTGGGGTATTTTTTTTTTGGGGGGGGGAAATTAGTGGAGACTAGGGTCTTGCTCTTGCTTAGAACAGTCTCAAATCCTGAGCTTAAGCAATCCATCCACCCTGGTCTCCAGAGTGGGAGGATTACAGGTGTGAGCCACCACACCTACCCAAAGAAAACTCCTTATCATCTCATTTTATGCTCTATTTTCCACTTCCAATACAAATCATTTCATGTCTCTAGTTTCTGAGGGAAACATCATCGTGAAGTGTGTGCCACTCCTATGTTTCATATTCCTTTGCCTCATGATTTTTCTTGGCATCTCTTTGGGCTTTAGGTAGTGTTCATGCAATGCTCCATGTCTGAATATGAAACAGTAGAAAAATTAAATTAAGGAAAATGAAATAAAGGAAATTAAACAATCTAGACATGAAGGCTAGACCATCTATTAGGTAATAATCTGTTTCCTTAATAAAGCAGTATTAGTTCTGACTATATAAACTTAAATTGCAAAAGATTAGTGAATAAATGTCTAGTACAAACAAAATTTCATGCAATATTACTTCTATTTAAAAAATAAAAATTACAATGCAATAAAACAGTTCCTTTATAATCATTACCTACTTGCTATCTATTTCATATAGAGAGACATTGGAGTTTCTATTACATAAATACAGAATTTAGTTGCTCTTTTCACTAACTCATGGCTTACAGGCCGTTGAACTACAAGTAACCTTAAGACGTCATCTACTCTGATTTGAGACTTATATTCTATGTCTTTGTGAAACATTTAAATGTTGGCATTATTTAGATGTTTAAGTTGCTGAGATTTGATGTCAGGTATTGCTGCATTCCATAAACAAATGTCTGTCTGACTCAAAATCCTTTTTTGAATATTCACAATTTTAGGTTATGAATATTCAAAGTTTATTTCCCTTTTCCTTTATTATGCCTTTGAGATAAAGCATACTTACCTAACCATCCATTACACACAAGCTATGCTAATATGATATAATAAAAAAACATGTAGGTAGAGGGGACTGGTGAAGGAAAAAGGATGACAGTTTAAAAAATCAATATGCTTTAGCAAATCAAATCCAAAATTATACTAAAGGTAATATATCATGACTCTTTGAAGTATATCCTTAAAGACAAGATTGGTTAAACATTCAAAATTAATTATTTACCATAGCAAATGGTAAACATTATTCACCATAGCAAATGACTTAAAAAGAAGAAAAAGATATTTATTATATTATTTCTAATATGAATTTAAGATATTTATTATATTATATTATTTATTATATAAATATCTGAAGAGAAAACATCTGCCAAAATTCAGAATTCATTTCTGATAAGACTCTCAGTAAACTATGAATAAAAGGGAACAATACATAATAGATACTTTCTACACTGGAGAAAGGACATCTAGGAAAATCTACAGCTAACTTCATACTCCATGATGAAAAACTATTTTCCTCCTATGTTTAACAAGGTAAAGATGTCTAAGCTCACCCTTTCTGTTAAACATTTTGCTAGAGGTTCTGGACACATGATAGGCAATGAAATGAAATAAAAGGCATTAGGATTGGAAAGTAAAGAATGAGAGCATTATTATTTGTTCTAGATACAATTATTAAAGTTCTTTGTAAGTTACAAAAATCAACTGAGATTAATAGGTCAGTTTAGCAATATTGTAGGACATAGGTCAATATAGTAGATGGGAAAAATGTTACTTCTGTGTACCAACTAAAAAGACCAGGAGTTTGTAACTAGGGGAAAGTATTATTTTTTATAACATAAAATACACAAACTATTTTAGTGACAAATTTGATCCCCCAAATATGCAAAATCTATGCTCTGAAAAGTACAAATCATTGCTGAAAGTTTAATTTCTAAAAATTATTCTACAATAAGGACACTTGCACTATAAAGGTTACTGCAGCTCAATTAATACTCACCCAAGTGCCCAAGTGCCCATGAATAGATCAATAAACTGTGATATATGTATAGCATGCAACACTATTCAGCCATAAAAAAGATGGAGACTATAACTTTCGTATTTACCTGGATGAATTTGGAGAACATTCTCCTTAGTAAAGTATCACAAGAAGAGAAAAGCAAGTATCCAACGTATTCAATACTAGTATGAAACCAGCAGATGAATTAATACGTGCCCAAACAAGAGAAAAAGACAATTAAACTCATGCAGGTGGGATGGGGAAGGGAGGGAAAAAGGAGTAGGAGGGAGATAAATTGGTGTTCTCTCACCCAAAAGGCCTAGTGTAAGGATATATGACACACCTCCTGGGGGAGGAGCACAACTACAACTTGGACTTCACCTAACAAATGCAAACAATGTAACCTAATCATCCATACCCTCACATTCATCTGAGATTTAAAAAAATAAATAATGAATATAGATTTCCCACAGGAGATAAATAAACAAACAAAAATGAAATAAATAAATAAATAAAAGTTTAATTTCTAAATAAATGGAGAGATAGTCCACGTTTATGGATCAGAGAACTCAATATTGCTAAGATTATCAGTTACCTTCACATTTTTCTACAGATTCAGTTAAATTGAAAAAGAAATTCAGTAGGCTTATTTTTAACTGACACGCTCATTTTATAATGTAAATAAAAATGCTAATTTCCTAGAATACCTAAAGTAATTTTATTTTAAAGTAATACTTTTGGAGCACTTTGACTATCTAATTTCAAGTAGTTTAAAACTTCAATAATACAGACAACATGAAATTTGTGTGAAAGTAGAAATATATATCATTGGAATGGAATAGAGACTAGGCATATACCCTCATATACATGATCAACCTATTTTGATCAAAGGGCAAATTCAATTCAATGATGAAAGGATAGCCTTTTCAACTAAGAATGCTAGAAAAACTGGATTTCTATATGCAAAACAATGAACCTCTATTTACATAAAATATCACACTACAAAACTTAAAAGTAAAATAGGCCATAGACCTCAATGTAAAATCCAAAGTTATAAAACTTCTAAAACAGTGGTTCTCAACCTTCCTAATGCCACAACCCTTTAATACAGTTCCTGTGGGTCACAACCCACATGTTGAGAACCACTGTTCTAGAAGAAAATAGGCAAGTAATCTTTGGGACCATCCTTTAGGAAAATATTTCTTAAATACGACATCAAGCTAAGTGATACAAAAAGAATTGATGAATTGTACTTCACCAAAGTCAGGCACTGTTCTCTTCCAAAGACATAGTTAAGAAAATGAAAGAAAAGCCAAAGACTCATAGAATATATTTTCCAAGTCACATATCTGATAAAGAACTTGTATCCAGTATACTTACACAAAGAACCCTCAAAATTCAATCATAAAAAAGAGAGAGGGACAAGATGGCTGACCAGGGACACCAGCTACCCAATAGTCTCCAAAAGAAGGAAAAGTTTAAGGTGAAAAAGAAAAAAAAACAAAAACAAAAAAAACAGACATGAGATCTTATTTTCTGATTGTTTACATTCTTACGTTGCAAAAGTACATAATATGACCTGTGTTGATTCTCTAATATACCAGCTGAGCAGCTGAGATCATGTTTTTGGATGGATTTCATTGCATATGCAGTTACCTTCTTGGTAGTGTAGGCAAAAACAAGCTTTTTTCCATAAAGGAAATCCAGACCTCATGCAATTCCTGGGCAAATGATTGATTGAGACCTCAAAACTAAACTCCTGAGAATATATCAAATATTATGATACTTCAGAAAAATCAAACAAAAAATCATAGATCAGGTGTAATTCCAAGGGAAGAGTGCCAGAACCCACAAGAGATTCCGTGGAAACCAGCTGAAGGGCAGAACAGAAAGGATCAAGACATCAGCAGAGGACAAATCCTGGGAGACTCAGAGTCCTGCGAGAAGGGTAGATGAAGAGGTCTGCTTCTCCCTCCCCTGCATCTCTGACAGTGGGTGGGACTTAAACAGATGGAAAAATATGTAATGCCCATGTATAAGGCAGAACCAATACTGTTAAAATGTCTATACTACCAAAAGTGATTTACAGATTAGATGCAATGCAGTCCTCATTAAAATACCAATACCATATTTTACAGGTCTAGAAAAAATTAGTTCTATGCTTCATGTGGATACAGAAAAGGCCTTGAATAGTTAATGCACCCTTATGTAGTAAGAACGAATCAAGAGATGTCTTTACCAGATTCCAAGCTATACTACAATACTATAATAATCAAAACAGCATGGCACTGACACAAAAACAGAGACATAGATGTATGGATCAGAACAGAGAATCCAATACGAATCCATCCTCATACTGACATATGATCTTTGACAAAGCAGACAAAAATAAACACTGAGGGAAAGAATCCCTATTCAGTAAATAGTGCTGGGAAAATTGGATAACACCTGTAGAAGACCAAAACAGGATCTAACCACCCACAAAAATAAATTCATGATGAATAAGAGACTCAAATCTAAGGCATGACACTATAAGAATTCTAAAAGAAAATTTTAGAAAAACCCTTATAGACATAGGCTAAAAATGTATAATGAAGACTGCAAAAGCAACCACAGCAACAACAAAAATAAATAAATGAAACCTGATCAAATTAAAAGGCCCCTGCACAGCCAGCACATAATCAATAGAGCAAATGGACAATCTACAGAATAGGAAAATGTATTTACTCGTTCTCTATCCAATAAAGGAAGAATGTACAAAGAACTCAAGCAAAGTAGCAATAAAACCAAACAACCCTTTTCAAAAGTGGACAAGAGACATGAACAGAAACTTTTCGTTCAAAGATAGCCTAATAACCAACAAACACATGAAAAAATACTCAACATCTCTAATCATTAGGGAAATGCAAATCAAGACCACAATGATGTATCACCTGATGTAGAGAGAATGGCTCTTGTCAAAAAGCCTCAAAACACAGATGTTGGTGTAGGTGCAGAGAGAAGCAACTCTTATGCACTTTTGCCGGTACTGCAAGTTAGTACAACCTCTATGGAAAGTAGTATAGAGATATCTCAAGGAACTTAAAGTAGATCTACCATTCGATCATGGATCCCACTACGAAGTGTATACCCAAAGGAAAAAGAGACATTTTGTTATAAAGACACTTGTACTCACATGTTTATAGCAGCACAATTCACAACAGCAAAGATGTGGAAAGAACTCAAGTTCCCATCAATACATGAGTGCATTAATAAAATGTAGCATATATATATCATGGAGTACTTCTCAGCCATAAAAAAAAAAAAAAAGAAAAGAAAAGAAAAAAGAAAGAAAGAAAAATTGGTGATCTAGAATCTTTTATAACAACCTGGATGGAACTGGAGACCATTCTTCTAGGTGAGGAATTACAAGAATGAAGAAACAACCACCACATGTACTAGTACTAAATTGGAACTAATTGGTCAACACTTATGTGTACATATGGAAGTAAAACTCAACAAAAGTTAAGCAGGTAGGAGGGGTGATGAGGGGCTGGGTAAGATGCTATGCCATCTCACATTCCTGCCAGCTGTGAATGAGTGTAACTGGTACTTTGTATCTTCACCAAGATCTGATATTGTGTGTTTTATATTCCAGCCATT
>CAUYPK010023164.1:0-22322 GCA_963574355.1 Loris lydekkerianus
CGGGCCTGTGGGTCAATTTTGTTGGGGTTCGCCCCATTTTGTGGTGTTTTTTTGGTTAAAAAACAAAATCCACAAAAAAAAAAAAAAAAAAAAAAAAAAAAAAAAAAAAAAAAAAAAAAAAGAATTATTGAAATGGGCCTAAAACTGTACACTAGTGACAATGTTTTCCCATTTGGGTAAGGAGAAATAATTCTGAAACCACTGCACATGCATTGGAATTTAACAATTCACTAAATAGGTAGCATATGGTCAAAGCCAGATTTCTCACTGTTGGAACAAGAGTCTAGAGACAAGCAAGGTGAGAAGATAGAATAATCCACGTGGCGAGGGAATTGGAGACATCCTTATGAGCTCAAGTTTGGCATAATGTAGTTACAGATGGATACAGGTAAAGACAGACACAGCAATGGTTAGATACATGTTAGTGTACACACATGACTAGGAGCCCTGGCATCCCAGTAGCCGCAAGCATGTGAGCCCATTTGTGCTGCTGTAACAAAATTGACGAGACTGGGTAATTTTAAAGAGGAGAAATTATTTGTCACTCTAAGGGGAAAAATGTCAAACTGTTTTTCCTGTGCTCTGACATGACAACAATCAATACAGAAGACTTCTGTGACCCATGTGTGGGAGATTTTTCTCTATACACTAAGCAGTAGATACCAGCTAAGTGTCCTCTAATTCAATTAAGTTTTGATGTAATCTTCCTGGAGATGGCCTCAGATCTCACAGGTTGGAACCGTAGTCCCAAATCTACCTCTTCTCTCCACTTCAGACTCCAGTTGTTAAAGTCTGGACCTCTAGAACTTCTAAACAAATAGCTTCAAGTTGGGGTCCCCACTATACCTTCTTTGGATTCATCTAACTTGCTAGAGTGGTTCGTGAAAGTCACAGAAACTTACATCCGTTTACTGGTTTATTATGAAGGATATTATTATATGGAGGATACAGATGAAGAAATGCATAGGGTGGTGTATGGGAGAAGATGCGAAGAGCTTCCATGGCCTCCCCGCGTGAGACATCCTTCAGGAATATTCACACTGCCAGCTACCAAGAAGCTCTCTGAACCTTGTCCTTTTGGGTTTTATTGAGCTTCCCTACATAGGCATGATTGAT
This sequence comes from Loris lydekkerianus, assembly GCA_963574355.1. Lineage (NCBI taxonomy): Eukaryota > Metazoa > Chordata > Mammalia > Primates > Lorisidae > Loris > Loris lydekkerianus. Next base: position 1,117 of record CAUYPK010023164.1, read on the forward strand.
TAAATCACTGATCATTGCTGATCAACTTGACCTTCAGCTCCTCTTCCCTTCCTGGAGTTTGGGAGGTGAGATTGAACGTTCCAACACTCCAGACATTCAGCTTGTTCCCCAGGAACCAGATGCCCATCCTGTGATTTTGTAAAGCAGGGGTGTCCAGCCTGTGGCCCGTAGGTCCCACACTGATTTTGTGAGCAGTTTTTTTCTTACCTGTGCTGTCAGACATCATGAAAACTATGCACAGGTCTTATTTATATTTTACTCATCAGTTTTCATTGTGTATTCTTTGTGTATTGTGGCCAAGAGAAAAAGAGGATGAAAGCTGTGTCCTCACATGGCAGAAGATATGGATAAGCAAAATGAGTAAAACAGCCCCTCACATTTCTTTCACGAGGTCACTAATCCCAGGTGTGAGCTCTGTACCCTTGGGATGTAAACACCTCCCAAACGCCCCGTGTCTTAATGCTATAAGCTATCACAACAGAGTTTAGGTTTCAATATATGCGTTTTGTTGGAACACATACATTTAAGCCATAGCACATACCTAGTGCCAAGAAGTTGGTTTCAAGCAACATTTTATTTTTTTTTCTTTTTTTATGAAGTACGAAGGCTTCTTGCAGAAATGGCTTATTTTGGGACTGGTGCAGGGGCATCAGATAATGCCAGAAGGGAAGTAGGTGGTGAAAAACAATGATGGGGGGGGGGGATGTCAAAGAAACAGAGGCTCCACGTGACGCAATTTCCAGTGGTCAAAGATGACATAAATAAATATTTGAATAAACAAATCAAAAGAAGAGACAAGACAGATCTTGCATGTAAAGAATTTAAATAATTTATGTAGATGTTCCTCCCTCAAGGAAGTGGAGTATAACTCCCTGTTCTCTAAGTGCAGATGGTGTGTATGGCCTCTGTCCAAAGACTTTGCAATATTTCCAAATATGGAAATGGGGAGATAGAGTGATCTACTGTGTACAATCTGACCAACACTGCCTCAGCCAGCTCATGAAAGTTAACTCTAACAGTGATAAATTATGTTGAGAGCATATACCATTGATAGGATGTATGTAATGCAAATGGCACTTTATGCTTTATGCCAATTGTCTTTCTCCCTAAAGCCTGTAACTTTAATAACAAAAAAAAAAAAAAAAAATTCAGACAAGACCCAGTTTGGGGGCAATCTACAAGAAAACTAATTAGTATTTCTTAAAACTGTCCAGATCATCAGCAATAAGAAAAGTCCAAGAAACTGTCACAGGCATAAGAACACTAAGAATACCCAATGACTAAACATAACACAGTATTCTACATGGGATCTTTGAACAGAAAACAACATTAGGCAAAAACTGTGGCAATCTGAATAAGGTAAGGAGTTAAATTAATAATGATGTGTCAACATCGATTTATTAATTGTTGGAAATATACTGTACTAATATGAATGTTAATAATAGAGAAACCTGAATATAGGTCTATATGAGAATACACTTTTTTATTTTCACCACATTTTGTAAATCTAAACCTATTCTAATATAAAAATGTAATTAAAAACCTAAAAAATTCATATGAAGTTTGGGGTCAGAGAAATACTGAGCATAGACAACCAGGTTAGGCTAAATAAAAAAAAATAGGTATAATTGAAAATAAAATTTAAGTCTAAGCTAGATATTATATATATATTATTCATTGTATATATACATATCTTAAAAACTCTGGAAGCTAAACAAAGTTACACTTAGAAGAAAATATATAGCTTTAGAATCAATTTAATGAAACAACAATCACATAACATCAAAATTGTATGAAAATAAATGATAGCATCCAGTGTAGGTGAAAATATGTCCAAATATTCACTACTATCATATATGGAGGTATATATGTATAAAATACACATTTTAAGAAAAAAACTGCATTAAAATTGTAATACTCAATACATACTGTAATAAAAGATGAATAAATGCCACATTTGAACATTTCTTTGCAGAAGTCAAATGTGACTTGAATATTATAATTCTGATATAGTTTTCCCCCTTCTTAAAATGCATATACACTTTTTGGCACACAATATTGCAAATATGTGCACTGGTGATGTCTATTTTTAAACTATGGGTGTATTTGGGACACATAATTTTATTTTATAAATATATGGTTCGTGAAAATGTTCTTATACATAAACAAATAGCAATATGTATTTCAGAGTTTTAATAGCAAAAATATTGTAAAAAAGGGAATATCTTCTAATACTGAACTTATGGTATAATCAGATTTAGTCATATCATGTGGCCAGAACAATGTTAGCCTGATAGTTACTAATATGTAAAAATTTTCGTATGTTTTTCAAATCAAGACCCACATTTCATAATAACTTATTGACATGATGTCTTTTTCTGGCTAAGAACAAAGGAGGAGAGAAAATGAGAGGAAGAATGAGAAGAAAGGACAATTTGTATGCATATATGAGTATGTTTTTACAAATACATGAAAAGCATGATGGAAGGGTGCTTGTTTAATGCAATCTATTTATCTAATGTATTAGATTGAAAGAGAGAATGCAATTTGTAGCACAAAAATAAAATTTTTTATTAAATTTTTATTAAATTGAATCAATAGAACTTTTTAAATAATGTGGAAAAAATGAAAAGGATTATGATTTCAAGTAAAGAAGGAAAAGAGAAGAATATGAAGAAGAAATTAAGGGTGAATCATGGTAATGGAAAAATGGCAAGGATAGAAGAAAGTTCTTCTCATACTATAATATATTCTAGACAGTGAATCTGAAACATACGTATACATATATTTGTAAAGTTCATTCTGAAAAATAAGAGATTTAAAACAAATGTGAAGATGTTTTATAGATATATTGTTTTTTCTGTGATTTCTTACATGTTTAAAACATTTTATAATTAAAATACTTTACAGATGAAAATTATTGTCAAAAGAAGCATAGCTATACCTATTTTTTTGCTTGCTTAAAATTTTAAGTTATATAAATAAAATGCTATTTTTTAATGTTAATCTAGTTTCCGGAAATTTTTGCTTACACACTCAAAAAACATATTTGGAACAGTTATTCCAGAAGATAATTTGACAATATTAACAACTGTTATACAAAATAGCATATATTCAGTGAAGTAATTATTCTTCTGGGAATATGTACTAAACAAATAATCATGAATGGATAAGTATTACCTATGGAGTATTATTATAGAAATTACATTCTATAATGAAAGCAGAATTTCATGTAAAATTTCTAAATTATAAATGAGAATAAAAAAATATAAAAATGTTATAATGTGTAAAATTTTTGAATGACAAATTATAAATCCATATATTACATTATATCATCTCATATATATCATATATTATATTATCTCATATATATCATATATATAAAGCTATATATATCTCTGTCTCTTTCTCTCCATTAATTCATTTATAAAAGACATGCCAATAAAAAGCTCAAATTGATAATTTTTTCTATTTTGAGTAAATTAAATTAAACATAACTTTTTAAACATTATTTTTAAACCCCTAAGAACTAAATATTGCTTTCAATATTAGGAAATAATGAAATATATAAGCTAGTAACCACATTACAGTCCATGAATTATTACAGTCCATGAATTATTACACCCCAATTATTATATATAATGGAAAAAAATACAGAGCATAGACCAGGTAATTCATCTCCAAACAGTACAAACTTTACTCTGGGCTCAAGTTATCTACCTGTTCACATTTCCTTTAAATAAACATGTCATGCGCTTTACCTCTACTCAGAACTGTGAAGCTATGTTACAGAGAACCGTGTAACTTGGCTGAGTCTATTGAAAATGCTTTCTCTCTCCATATTGTACTTCTCTGCAATCCTTTCATTCACTAATGCTTGAATGCTGATACAATTTGCTGGGCAAGTTACTCCCAAATAGACTCAATTGACTCAAGCCCTTGCGTTTACCCCTGCCTCCACCATTCTCATCAGAGGATGCTGTCATCTACTGTACGCAGACTAAGACCGGCAGGCTTGGGCTTCCTATCCTTCTGTAGGGGGTACTCAGGGGAGACCAAGAGATGTCTTAGAAGAGATAAAAATAATGTAACAAGTTTAAACTCAATGGCTAATACACCAAACCAAAATCTGCCATATACATTTTCACACTGTTTTCTCATCTCTCTCTCTCTGCTTCTCCTTGTCTTTGCTTTATGTCAAAAACTAAAAGAAAAACTTTACTCAAACGTGAAATAAATTACTATAGAAAATTCTCTGAAAATTAACCTGAAGCCATATCAAATGAAGTATTGGGGAAAAGTATAGTTAGTGTAGACAATATTTGCTTCCATCAGGAAAGACAGACGTCTGTCCAAACACTGCTATCATTACTGATGCTGATGGTTAACGATGTGGTGATGAAGATGTAATTCAGATTTACCAAGAGCTCTGCCCTTTAATTATTGAGTTTATTCCTCTCACAATGTAAAGAGATAGTGGTCTTATTACCTCCATATTATAAAAGGAGATTCTGACATTTCACTTTCTTATTTATTTGTTCAAGATAATAAGCTTTTCAAGCCATGGAGGAAGATTCAAGCTCAGTAATGTCTGACATAAAACCTCACATTCTTATTACTATGCTCTCTGCCTTGTTCATCAAATATTCACATCTAAAACCCGATGAGGACCCTACCCCTGACTGTAATAAATGAAGGTAGTGAAAACTTATTGGTACTAACTATGGAAGCTGTTTCAACCATATGATACAACAGTGAAAAAGATGCCCAATAAAGTGACAGTGAGGAAAAGTTCCCAGGATTACAGAGAAAGGAAATAAACAAGTGTATAAACAAATGAGCAAAATCACTGGGGGTACATTTGAGTGCAGGTCCTTTTCTGTATCTTTCCCACTTTCTTTCTGCCTAGATCTTACCCCTCTTGCTTCGTATGACTCTTATGTTTACATATCAGCAGTTTTCTGTCACTCATTGCCCTGAGTTTTGAGTAATGCCACCCTAGTGCATGCTGTAAATTATGAATCTTAATATATGTTATAAATTATATTTGTGTATATGTTTTTAAGAAATCAAAGGCAGAAATCTGGGTCTGGGGGGGTTATGCATTTGCTATTATGTACAGATTTAAAGTCTGTTAAATGATATTTGACATATGTCATTGCTCTCATGGTTGAACATACTGCCAATTAGCTTAAAAATTCCCTGGACCTCAGCTTATGACTTCCTAGTATCAAATGCCCATTTCTTCCCCCATTAGCATGCTCTCTTTAACCTGGACTTACTATGCTTTGATTTAAAAGCTCTTATACACATACCATTAGTCATGTTTCATGAATTAAAATTATAAATACCAGATCTTTTTAGTTGTTTTCCTTGAGACCTCTTATAAGTTCCTATTTAATTCACTTTGATGTTTGGCAAGCTCTCAAAATTTCTTTCATCTGTTGTATAAAACGATGAACAGAGTGTGGAACTAAGATTCAGAAGACCTTGGGTACTTGTAAAATTTTTCCACAAGTAACTAGCTGTATTTGCTTTTGACAATTCACTTCTCTAGGACTCAATTTCCTTGTGGATGAGGAGGGTGTTGTTGGAACCATTTAATTCTCGCTTTTCTACTTTTCTTAAAAGCCACATCTTAAAATGTCACTTTCATTTATTTATTTCAAGAAAAGAAAACTAGATCTCAAATCAAGACTTACCTTGCTAATAAATTTGAGTTATCTATGGATTCTGGTTATTAGACTCTTATCGGAGGTATAACCTGCAAATATTTTCTCCCATTCCGAGGGCTGTCTGCTTGCTTTACTCACTATGTTCTTGGCTTTGCAGAAGCTTTTTAGTTTGATCAGGTCCCAATGTGGATGAGTAGGTCTTAAATGAGAAATCCACTCCTTAATATTCCAATCTCCCTAATCTTTTGACTGTCTTCCTCTACATTAAACCAAAGGAGGCTAGACATTTCCAGTTCACTCATGGTGGCCTATATTTTGATCCAGGTTTCAGCCAACCAATAAAACTCTTAGGGCCCCCACCTCCTTTTTTGGAGATAGGATCTTGTCTTATCATCTAAGCTGGGTACAGTGGCATGATCATAACTTGCTGTAATCTCAAACTGCTGGGCTAAGGCAATTTTCCTACATCAGCCTCCCCAAATCGTAGGATTATATGTTTGAGTCACCATGCCTAGTAGCTAGAGTCACTTCTAACATCTTGAGCCATAACATCAAACGTATAGCGAGTTCATATCAATAAATTCAGCCTGATCTAACTCAGTTTCTTCCACCACTATCCCATAGCCAGTCTTACTCATATTTCCCAGATTTCTGCTTGTATGAATTTGAAAACTCAAGTACAGTTGTGTGTCACTTAGCGATGGGGATATGTTCTAATGTGTCATTAGGTGATTTGGTCATACAGGTACCTACATAAACCCAGGCGATATAGCCCACTATATACCCAGGCTATATGGTATAGCCTATTGCTCCTAGTTTGCAAACCTGTACAGTGTATTACTGTGCTGAATGCTGTAGGCAATTGAAATATAATTTATTTACTTATTTGGAATTTTTTGATTTTTTTAAAATTTCAGGGTAATATGAGGGTACAAACAACTAAGTCACCATATTTGACTTGTCAGGTAGAGTTCCTCTTGTGGTTATTTCCTATACCTAAAAGGTATGTCTTACATCCTATATTGTACCCATTCTGTGGGGGCACCTCAAACCTCCCTCCCCCTCCACTTCCCTTATTCTTCCTCCCCTCAACTTGAATGAAATGAATTTTTCTCCTATGTGGGCATGAATTGGATTGTCTACTGCCTTCACATTAGTATTGAGTACATTGGATGTTTGCTTTTACGTTCTTATGACACTTTACCAAGAAGAATGTGTTCCATTTCCATCCAGGTTAATACAAAAGAAGTGAAGTCACCATCCTTTTATAGCTGAGTAGTATTCCATGGTATGCATACAGGACAGTTTGTTAGTCCATTCCTAAATTGATGGGCATTAGGTTGTTTACACGTCTTGGTGTTTGTACATTGAGCTGCAATAAACAATCTAGTGCATTTGTCCTTATGATAAAATGATTTTTTTCCTTCTGGATAGATGCCTAGTAGTGGGATTGCAGGATCAAATGGGAGGTCTAATTCAAGTTCTTTGAGGATTCTCCATACTTCTTTCCAAAGAGGCTGTATTAGTTTGCAGTCCCACCAACAGTGTAAGAGTGTTCCTCTCTCTCCACATCTGTGCTAGCATCTGCAACTTTGGGATTTTGTGATGTGGGCTAATATTACTGGGATTAAGCGATGTCTCAGGGTGGTTTTGATTTGCATTTCTCTGATGATTAGGGATGATGAGTATTGTTTCATATGTTTGTTAACCATTTGTCTGTCTTCCTCAGAGAAGATTCTGTTTGTGTCTCTTGCCGGTAATAGATGGGATTTTAGTTTTTTTTTTGTTGTTGTTGTTGATTAATTTGAGTTCTCTGTGGATCCTAGTTATCAAGACTTTGTCAGATTTGTAATATGCAAATATATTTTCTCATTTTGAAGCTTGTTTATTTGCTTTGACTGATGTGTCCTTAGCTATGCAGAAGCTTTTCAGTTTAATTAAGTCCATCCAGGTTAATACAAAAGTGGAGTTAACTTTTGTTGTTGCTGCAACTGCCATGAAGTCTTCCTCATAAAATCTTTCCCCAGGCCGACATCTTCAAGAGTTTTCCCCACACTTTCTTCTAGGACTTTTATCATTTCATGCCTGAGATTTAAATCTTTTAAGCATCTCGAATCAACTTTTGTAAGTGGTGTGTAATGTAATTTAAAGGATTTGTGTATCTGTATGTATCTAAACGTACTCAAACACAGAAAAGGTACCGTAAAAATACGGTATAAAAGATAAAAAATGGTACAGTATTATGTACTGTACAGAAGTGTATGACTGGAAGCAGTTCTGGGTGAGTCAGTGAGAGATGAGTTAATGTGAAGTCCTAGGATATCACTGTGCACTGCTGTAGGCTTTATAAACACTGCACACTTAGGCTACATTAAATTTATAAAAAAGTTTCTCTCTTCAGTAACAAACTAACCTTAACTTACTATAATGTTTTTACTTTATAAACTTTTATTTTTTTTAACTTTTTGATTCTTTTGTAATAACACTTAACTTAAAATACAAGTGCATTGTACAGGTGTACAAAATTATTTTCTTTCTTTATAGTCTTATTTGTAACACTGTTTTTCAACCTTTTTTTTTTTTTTTTTTTTAAACTCAGGGCACACTTGAACTTATAGTTAAAGTTCCATGGCACACTTAAGTTACGTGGATCAAAAAAAGAGTACAAAAAAGAATATACTTACTGTGCTTTGAAATTCTTTCAAAATTAGTCTAATTCACAATCTTTAAAATTTTTTGCAGCACACTTAAGGTCCTCTCATGGCACACTGGTTGAAAATCACTGCTCTGTAAGTTCTTTTCCACCTTTAATATATTTTAAATTTATTCTTTTACTTTTTTTTTTTTCCTTGCAGTTTTTGGCTGGGGCTGGGTTTGAACCTGCCACCCCTGGCATATGGGGCCGGCGCCCTACCCCTTTGAGCCACAGGCACTGCCCTTCTTTTACTTTTTAAACTTCTTTGCTGTTGTTGTTAAACACTAATGCACAAACCCATACATTAGCCTAGGCCTACACTGGGTTGGGATTTTCAATATCACTTGTCTTCCATCTCCATTTCTTCACCCATTAGAAGACTTTCAGAGGCAATAACACACATGGAGCTGTCCTCTCTTATGATAACTTCTGAAGGACCCATCTTTCCTGAGGCTGTTTTATAGTTAAAATTCTTTTATATAAATAGAAGGTGTATATTCTAAAATGATGATTAAGAAGTATAGTATACAGAACACAATAATAAGAGGGACTTTACCTAACAAATGCAATCCAAGCAACCTAATACTTTGTATCCTCAATAAATCCTAAATGATAATAAAAAAGAAACATAGTATAATAAATCCATACACCAAAAAACATGGCTGTTTATTATTATTATCAAGTATTATGTATGGTACAGCAGTGTATGTGTTATACTGTAGTATAGCTGGCAGCACAGTAGGTTTGCTTACACCAGCGTCACCACAAACACGAGTGGTGCATTGCTGCACAGAGTTAAGAGATTAAGATGGTTATGTTAAGATGTTACTAGGTGATATAAATTTTTCAGCTTCATTATAATCTTACGGGACCACTATCATATATGCAGTCCATAATGAACCAACATGTTGTTACGCAGTGCAATTTAGTTGTATTGACATGTAGAGTGCCTTCTCATGGGTCTATACTTTATACCTCACCATTAGAGGCCTGCTGGGACTTCAGTCTAGTTATAGGTCTAGAAGCAAAAAGGTGGAGGGGAAGGGTCCTGGGGAGAATTAGCACTGTCTTGCGTGGTAGCTGCCCCGTAGGAGGGTATTACCATTTCCTTAGGCAATGCATGGTTACGTCCCTCAGACAGGTGTAAAGGCCCAGTAAGGATGGAAACACTGCTGCCACTGGGAGTGGGGAAGCCACTCTTCTCCTGGCAAAGAAGGCCATTTAGGGACTCACAGGCCCCATCCTCATCAAGGTCTTCCCACACACCCTCATTCCCACTTAAAGGATTCCATTCTTTCCTAGTCAATGCTCTCAGATTAATAATAGACACTGTGAGGCTGGAAATTCAACTTGCATTGCATTTAAGCCAATTAAAAAATGAGATTCTGCATTTGATGTTCAGTGATTTCAGCCCTACAGCTACAAGAGATAGGGTTCTCCTTTAGTGCATACCTGGAAGCTTTTAGGTCCTTCATGCAAGCTTGGAACTCAAATCCTTAAGCTCATAGTTTTCTTTCACTGCTTTGTTCAGTGATATGAGGGACAACCACCCAACATCATTATAATCCTTAGTTTCCCCCAAATGTTTAAAAGTGTCATATACAGAGTCACTAGCACCTTGCTTCTTGTAAATGGTTGATTAGGAATATCCAGTGCAGATATTCTTTTTATAGAGATAAAGTAGTTCATTCCGTGGGATTATCATGGCTCAGTTTACTAATGGGAATAGTCATTAGTGTCTTTAAATCTAATTGGATTGGAAGGCCAAGTCCAGAAATTGTGTATCCAAGATACACAATTGTATATTCCAGAAAAGTGTATATTCCAGACCTGCCACCTGTAAGCTGGAGAATCAAGAGGCCAGTGTTGTAATTTGAGAGTCAAAAGGCCAGGAATTGGGGATAGGGTTGGAGGTGATGTTGTAAGTCCAGGTCTGAGCCTAAAAGCCTGAGAATCAGGACTGCTGATTGAGGACAAGAGAAGATAGATAACGTAGCTCAAGCAGAGAAAGTAAATTTGTACTTCCTTTGATTTTTCATTCCATTTGAGCCTCAACCGATTGAGTGATGTCCACGCCCATTAACAAGAACAATATTCTTTACTCAGTCTACCAATTCAAATGCTAATTTCTTCCAGAAACATCCTCATGGACACGCATAGAAATCAAATCTTACCAGTTACATGGACATCCCTTAGCCCAGCCAAGTTGACATGTAAAATTAACCATCATGGTGTCTTTAAACAGAAACACCTGAAAGTAACATTATCAGTGCATGGTATTATAAAAATGTTGTGACCAGAGGTTTATAGGAATGTAACCCCGTATTTCCCCTAGGTATGATGTTTCAGTATTTGCTAATTCAGGTGACTTTATAGAATGCAGAATGAAAATAGACTGCTGTTTTGTCACACTTGCTAAAATTAATTGGCTTATGAGACAATCAGATTGCAAGCAGTCAGACTTGCTTCCAAATCCCTGCTTTGCTTCTTATTAGTTGTGACAGCTTGAGTGGTCACTTCTTGGGTAGGCATCAGTTTTCTTTTCAGTAGGATGAGAATGATGCATTGGGGGTTCCCTTCCCCTTTGTTTTGAGGTGAGCAGCCTGTTACTTCCTTGGAGAAGTAGGGTCTCTTGTGGAAGGAGGCGCTGTGACAGTTACCAGGTTCCCTCCTGTGTCTGAGACAGATGGACCCCTCTGTTAAGTCTTCTTCTGATTACGGCTGAAGGGGTTCTTCCAAGGGCCACTGATTGGGATGGCATTGCACACCACAGTGGAATCCATCCCATCCCTTTTCTACCACTTCCTCCTTTCATGGACTATCCTTAAATCTGGAGTTCTTGGTCCCAAGGAGCCCATCAAATAGACCTACCATACTGGTCGCATCCTGGTCTGTTTTATGGGTACACAATAAAGCCTAGTGAGGAACATCTAAGTGACCCAATAAAAAACAGGAAGACAAAGGGGTCTTCACTATTATGTACAGAGTGCCCACAAAGGGTTGGGTATTGCGCTATGTACTTCAGTACATTACCCTACTTCCTACAAAAACTTTTCTAGTTAGATATTATATGTCAGTTTAGAAACAGACGTGGAAACTGAAGCTAATGGAGTTGAAAACATTTGTCCAAGGACATTTAGTAATAAGTAGCAGAGTGAATAATTCAAACCCAAGTTTTTCTTCCTCTAAATCCCATCATTTCACTTCTCCGTGGCATCTCCAATAAAGTCTGCTTTGGAGGGTGGGGGTGGAGGGTCACCTTTAAAGTCGCATGGTCTTTGATTCCCTGGGGCACTTCAAGAGAGAAAGCAGATCACATGGTATGATGGAAACTCCAGGGTGGTCAGTAATTTCTCAGGAACCCTGGATCCCACTGGCCCCTCTGCAGACCCCGGTGTAGGAGCAATAGTGGGCCTCTAAACTAGTTGTTTCTCTCTGGGCACCCGCGGGTTGTGGCTGCTGTTGGTGGAAGGCCATCCTCTTAGCCTCCCTTGCTTTTTGCTGCTTTCGAGCACCCTTTTTCAGAACAGGAGCTCAGTTGCAACACTCTCTTTTGCTTGGCTCCAGGACAACTTTTCCACTGTCACCGCCCTGTAGCCTCAGCTGGCATAGAAATTCCAAAATAAATGAACGTGTTGTAAATTGGGAGAAAATATTGTGTCCTTGTGGTGTTGATGTTGATTGCTGCTCAGAGGCTCAGGCAGCGATGACCACAGGTTGAGCTGCATATTTCTTTACCCAAACACGCAGAGAGGCTGCCGAGGCCAGGAGGTCTGCAGACGCCTCCATTCAGTGTGCACTTCAGCTTCTGAAAGGTGTGTCAGGCTGACAAAGCGCTGTTGATCTGCAGTCACCGGCCAGGCCAGGGGCCCAGCCTGTCAAAGCTAGGCTGAGACAAGAACGCACCAGTCTTCCCAACGTGGTGTTTGGGAACAGAGGCCTGCCGATAACACCTTGGCAGGAGGTACCCCCCGGGGCAGCGTGGCCTTGGGAGTGGCCCTCAGGCCTGGGACTGATTGGTGCTGGCACAACACAGCCCGTAGCTGACTGAGGCCCTGTGGTGAGAGGCTTCTTGGGCTGAGGATGGGGCCTGCATTTGCTTGTCACAGTTTGTCTGGAGGTTCTGTGGGGTCTTGAAAGTTTGAAGACCCAGAAATATTTTGGTAGGGACATTAATAAAAGAGAAACAAAATCTTTGAAAAGGGCAGTGGGCAAGTGGAGGGAGAAACTGGGTTGTCACAAGGATTACTCCCTACTACCCCCAGCCCAAAGATTTGTACTGAATTTTTCAGGCAGCAACAGGGATTCTTGTGCAGGTTACTTTCCCACTGTTTTGGAGAAAACATCTGCTATTTTTTCCAGCTCAGCAATGCCCATCCACTGCTTTGAGACATCGCTCCTCCCACTGCTCAATCATGTGACTTGGTGGTAGAGCCAATCAGAGTCTCTCATGCACCATTAAGAACAGGGTATGGAATTGGTCTGTCAATCACACTGTTGCATTCCTCTGGCGGGAGTAGACTTTTGATCCCAGCTGCTGGACCCATCAGCATCCTTCCCTAAGGATCCCTTTTTTTCTTTCTTCTTGGAACTTTGGATTTGGAGGAGGGGGTGGTCTACCTTTTAGCCTGGAGAGCTACAAGGATATAAATTGGTGATGGCAGGTGGTCATCTTCTTTACCATTTGGGGATGACCCGTTTGCAGAATAGGAAAGAATAAAGGCCACACAGAAAAAAGCATCAGTACCAAGTCGTGGGGAAAGGGTCAGAGAGGACCGTCAGGATTATGCCTGAATCCCTGGACTTAAACATTCCTGAAGCCAGGTTCATCCTTAGATTTTCTGGTTAAATGGGTCAATATAGTCTCCTGCTCATTTTCTTCTTCTTTTTAAAAATATCAACTAGTTTGAAAATTCTATCTAGTACAAAAGTGCCTAGTAGATGGTGGCTCAGTCTTGGGCACATTAAAAGTGTGTTTCTGAGGGGGAGAAAACCAGAGTTGGGAAAGGAATTACGGTCTGAGGTCCCACCGCTATCCCTTCCCATTCATTTAATATACATTCGTATGTTAAATGCCTATTATGTGTGGAGCCTGTGCCAGGGCTTAGGCTATTAAAATGAATAAAGTGAAATCTCTGCCCTCAACTGGTTTACAGTCTAATTGGAAAAACAAACAAATAGGCAACAATAATAGACTGTGATGTAATATAGTGTTAGGATTAGACTATAATGCTGGTATGGAAGACTGTCCCCTGGGAACAGGGAGGAAGCCAACTAACAGGGAGGAAGGGAACAGGGGGTAAGGGGATTAGACACTTACCAGAGGAGGACCTAAGCTGAGTCCTAAGGGACAAGGCTTTCTGGGAGTGAGGGGTGCAGACACAGCTGGACGTTCAGGAACCACTCACCACCCCAAGCACCTTCAAATGAGTTATTATTTCTGAGCATAATGTGGGGCACTAACAGGGCTAATGTCCTGAGTTGTACAAAGTAACTTACAACAGATTTAGTCCCTCTCAGAGTGAAAAATCTCCAACAGACTAATTTAGTAAAGAGAGAAAAGACAAATGAACATACAGCCATAGAATTAAACTCAGTGAACATGCATCGTGTTTTTTGTTCCATTTCTGGTGAGTTCTGAAATGGGTGAATAGCTGAATACAAGACAGCCAGAACCATAGGTCATTGAGAGTAAAGTTCGGGAATCATGCACTTCTATGACAGTGGAAATAACCATAGAGTGTTTTTTTAGAAGTAACTTCATTGATTATTTAAAATGTTAATTTTTTAAAATAAGAAAAAAAAAAAAACAAACCTAATCACTCACAATACTATGATGCAGAGATTTCCACCACTGACATTTTGATGAACTCCAGCTAGGCATTTTTCTAAGGACATATTTACATAGGTTGTATATACATAGAGCTAGATGGCTGCAATTCTACAAAAATGGGATCATACTACATGAATTCATACTGCATGAATTTGCTTTTTATCACTTGACGATATGTTGTGTTAAACTTTATAATCTAACAAGTAAATACAGAACTACACTGTAATTTTTAGTGGCTACATGATATTCCATTGAGTGGAAGTGTTGTATGTGAATGAATGCCACTGAACTATTAATGGATACCCAGGGGAGGTTGAAGTTTTCACTAGGTTTTGATAGTAGTTCTGTGATAAGCCTCTCTGTAAAGACAGTGGAATTTCTTAGAATATTTCCCACTGGAGGCCAGCACATTTCTGAGGTGTTCACTTTATCCTGTATCTTCTCCAGCATTGGAGCCTGTTACTGACTCTGATTGGCTTGTATCCAGGGCTTACCTGTGGCTCATGTATCTTTAAACACCAGCTTCCCATACTGAGCAGGACTAGATGCTTATCCTAGGAGGGACAGTTGGGAATGGAGACCAGTATGGAAGATCAAGAGATCTTGATGTCTCCCACATCAAGTTTGCCTGGACCCAGGCTCACTGGATGGAAGTCTTTCAGAATCACCCACACTACTTAAGTGATTTTTTTCCTCCTCTGTCACAATCATATATTGTTGATTTTATACTTATTAAACGTTCCTACAACACAGTCTGCTTTATCTGCTGTATATCATTTCCCACTTGTCCAACTATCTGCTTGGGGTAAATTCTACAAAGTGTGATTACTGGCCAAAAGTCTGGACAGTGTCTATGCTGATATATATTGCCCAATGGCCCTCCAGACATATCGTACCAATTTAGTGATTCCTTGTAACCATGGGGAAACACATTCGTGGTCATGCTTGGCTTGGGAGTTCTTTTAGCTATTCTTGATGTGGGGCAGTCTGCATTGTAAAGGAATCCCTTCAGCAAGTGCTAATGAGAATCGTTTTAATTGGGTGGTCCCAATGGACACTTGTATTCAAGGGCTAGGTAAAGCAAAGAGTGTCTTCATGAAAGGGCCCTGACATAGAGGCTGAGGACCTAAGCCACAGCTTATCCCTGGTCCAAAGCTCGTATTCTAGGTTTGAGGGTAGAAGGGATTGATGGGGGAGGAGACCAGCACAGAAACCATGGTAACACAGAACTGGGTGGGCAGGCACTGGTGAGCATGACTGATGACCAGTCAGGGTTATGGAAACCCACAGGAGGTTCAAAGACTCCCATCAGGAACAATCTTTCCAGACCTATCACCTTTCACCTGCTCTGCTCTTTTTTCCTCCCTCATATTCTCTCTAGCCACTCCTTTTGACCATCACTGTTAACAATCTGTCTGCTCTTCACAATAGTAGTTTTAACATATTTTTAATCATGCCTTTCATAGCTAAGATCATTTTGATAAGCCTCCCGCAATAGGTATTTATTTATGTATTTGTAAATAAAATAAATATATATAAATGTATATATGATTATATATTAATTATAATATATATGAAAATATATATACAAATTATTTTATAAAAAATATACATGAGTATATATAAATTTGCTATCCAAATATATTATGCAATTATAAAATATATTCAGAAGCAGAATGTTTTAAAGGATGAGATAAAAATAAAATAATGTCTCACTAACTGTATTAGCTAAATACACATTAGCAAATATGCCTTTGGGGTAAGGTCAGTTGTAAATGAAGGTGGATGTATAGCCACCTATTTTTTTCAAATAGTCTTCTTAATACTTTGCTTTTCTTATCATGCTTGATAAGGTAGCTGATGAAGAGCTCATCTGGAGTAGAGACAGTAGGATTGTAATTTTTAATTTTCTTATTGTCTTTTATTAGTAATTAATAAGTAATTACTTATTATTATATAATATAATATAATTATATAATCAACATATAATTATATAATTAATAATAATTAACCACATAATATAATTATATAATATTAATAATTATTAATTATTAGTAATTAATACTTATTAATTAATAGTAATTTATAAGTAATAAGTAATTAATTCTTTAATTTCTTATTGTCTCTTTTCTTATTGTCCTCTAGCCATACTTTATTTGCAAAAATTCTTTTAAAAGAAGAATTTGTCTCTTCTGCAAAGATGAGCTTGGTTAAAATTAGGTAATATAAAACATTAATCTGCTTAACAGGGCACAATGTAAATTTTAAGGCATATATAGAAATGCTCTGAAATCAAGCAAACCGGGAGGTGAATAGCTGTCAGCCTTCTGTGTTGTGGGAATGCCACTCAACCCTTAGTGTATCTTGCACACTGTGCTGTGTTACCTCTGACATATGGACCAAGGAAGACTATAAGTGCCAATTTAGACACTGAATACCATAAGGCTTAACTAGTTTATTTTTAAGAGGAAATAAATATGCATTGCAATGCTATTTTTTTTCATTCCTGGGGATTTTTGTGTGTATTCTCTGGAATGTCAAAACCACCTGTGGAGAGTATTTGCCAACATCACAGTGAGGTAGATTAAAAGTGGCTGCAAAATTGAGCAGTAGGATCTCATTGCCTAACCCTAGAATCTGAGCTTTATAAGCGAGTTGCTGGGTAGAGAAAACAAGGGTAGAAGTGACATTCTCGGATTTTGAAAGTGGGATCATATAAAGCCTTAAAGCTTTGGACTGGAGACCTCTTGGAACACTCTCCCAGGGAGCCTTGATCTATTGCTTAAGAAGTTTGATTACCCTGGCTGATAGTGCCAGGCTTAGCTAAGACTTTTGGCAATCAGAAGTGGGAATGAAGCTGTCTTCTGCTCACCCACTAGTTGAATTCTTTGCCAATGCTATGTGGAACAGAATAACCAGCCAGCTGTGCCCTGCCCAAAGTCCTGACCCATGAACATGTGAAATAAAATAAAATGGTGTTTAAAACAGCACATTTTGAGCTTGTTTGGAGCAATAGAGAACCTAAACTGAAGGCTTCTTGGTTTCAGCGAGATGCTCATGTAGTCTTCCTTGACGTTTAGTGAGTACTTCCTCCTTGGCCCCATTTTAATCTCTCTATAAAGTTCTAGTGGTGTTTATAGATTATGATTGCTAGCATCACTAGCAAACTTCAGATTTTTCAGACTCACAGGGAAATGTGACTATTCCTGGATCATCCATGCC
The DNA here is from genome assembly GCA_963574355.1 of Loris lydekkerianus. Lineage (NCBI taxonomy): Eukaryota > Metazoa > Chordata > Mammalia > Primates > Lorisidae > Loris > Loris lydekkerianus. The sequence continues at coordinate 18,542 of CAUYPK010023164.1, forward strand.
TAAGGCTGTATCTGATCTGATTTGTAGACCCTTCTCTGGATCCAATTCTGCTTGGAGATTCTTAGTCCCAGGGCTTTTCCTCCTCCTTGGGGTACTGACCACAGGGGAAGGTTTATCTGGGGTCCTTAGCTAGTGAGACAGGACCTGCACCCACCATTTCCTTTCTTATCTGTCTCCAGTCTCCTGGGTCTTACTTACACACCAATGGAATTGTCAGAACAATTTCATTTGGAACTTGGCCTTCCATGGATCTCTGTTCAGCAGCCTAGAAGTTGTGTCCTTGTCTCCTCTTCCAAGAGTGGCTTTGTTTGGCTCCCTAATATTTGACTGAGATCTGGTTTGGGCCAAAGAAGTTCAGGCAGGACCAGGTCCTTCTTTGAGGGAGTGGCAACGTGTCCCCTGATGTCATGAAACAGGAAGTCCTTGCCAATTCCTCCCTCCCCAGGTTTCCTTCCCTCTTTACAGCAAAGTCAGCTTGGCTGGGTATGCTTCACTTTTCCCCTGAAATGAAGAATAATTAAGACATCATATGATGTCTGATTCTGGTCAGAAGATACCCCAAAACTCAATGACCTAAACAATAGATATTTCATGTTGCTCGTGAATTCAGAGTTTGCCCCGTGGTTTTTGCCCTCTCAGCTGGACTCACTTTTGTTCTGCCGTAAGCTGCAGGTGTGGAGGTTGGTTCTGCTGTTCTTAGTTGAGGATTTTCACATGCTTGGGGGTTGAGTGGCCATAGGCTGGTGCAGAAAGCCTTGGCTGGAGAAATTGGATTGTCCTTACAGTCTTCTAGTAGGCTATTCCAGTCATGTTTTGATGTGAGGTTATCACCATCCCCAGTGGAAATAGAACATTAAAGTGTTTTTTGTTTTTTTTTTTGTTAAGCAGGTCAGGGCTGGGTTCGAACCCACCATCCCTGGTGCACAGGGTGGATGCTCTAGTCTAAACAAAACATTGAGCTACAAGTGCTCAGCCTGTTTTGTTTTAGTTTCTGTTTTCCCAATGACCAAAGACAAGAGTCGAAGTAGGAGAAGCCTATAAAGTTACATGATAAAAGATGGCCATAGGGAAGCCATTAATTGTCCATGAGTGCAATCAGCTTGACAATGAGATCAACTCTCTCTTCTACCACAGATCTGCTAAAATCTCAGCTGGAACAACATAAAGGCTGTCACTTGGTGGGGGCTGTAGTCATGAGGGGATGATGTTATTGGCAGACACACAATGCTGAAGCAGAGAAGCAATGAAGAAATGCCTTGCTCACATTCTCCCTTTAATTGACCAAACCCAACCCGAAGTCAGCCAGTGGTCTTAAGAGCCCAGAAGACAGAGGCCGTAAAGGTCAGCCTCCCTGGTCACCGAGCAGGACAGGGGAGGGTAGAGAGTGAATCTCAGTATGTGTGCCCAGGTCATTCCAACTGTAGGCATACCACTGGGACAGCATTGAAAAACCTTCCTCATAACTCCTAGCTCAGGAGCTTTGAGGTAAGCTGGTTCTAAACAAAGCCACACTCAGCCCCCTCCCACCCTCTCTCAGTCCTTTCTTCTTTGCATTGGCCAGACTCTCTGAGACTGGTTTAGACTTACTGGGAGAAATGACTGTCAGGAAATAAGGGGAGGAAGGCAGGGGAGGTCTGGGCCATCAGACCATGATGCAGGCCTGCCATCTATCTGCAAAGGGAGAGAGAGGAGGGTTGGACAGGTAGGGCCTCAGACTGCAGTGCACTTCTAAAGGTGTTTCAGCTGGGCCAATGGAAGTCCTTGAGCTAACATCCAGGTCAGAGGAGTGCCATGTTTTGCAGGAACTGTGTGGCTTAGTATCTCCACCATGCTTACCCTTGAGCTGAGAGCAGCCGTGAGATGCGTGGCCTCTGCACATGTGGTGCCGCTTTCAGAGCTTGGCAGCGGGAGCCCTCAGTGGCTTATTCACCTGGCAGCTGGAGATCTGAGTCACACGTGTTCACAGCTCCATCCTCCTTCTCCTCTTTCCTCCCTCCTTTTCTTCCTTCAGTTAATATATTTTGAGTGCTGTTTGGGTTCTGGGCTTGGGGTCAGGTACTGATATTAAACAACAAGTAAGACAAACATGCTCTCTGATACAGGGAGCTTACATTTATTCTTCTTTATGACTTTGTGTAACGTTCTGCTGAATGGTCTCAACTGAAAGCACTTTTGAGTAGAGCGAGGGATGCTGATCTAGTGCAATGTCCTCTCCCTCGTCTCTTCACCCCACAGAGACCAGTCAATTGCCTGGCATGTCATTAAGATGATCCTATTTTCTAAACCCCAACCAAGGCCATTTTTATTTGTGAATTTCATTACGGCAAAAGTCATAAAAAAAGTGTGAAAGTTAAATCATATTTCTTTATATTTTTAATGAGTCCCCTTCAAGAATCAGGGCAAATTCATGGAATTGAACTGATTTCAGCAAATCCAGGGTTCATGTCAAATATAGTCCACAGGGTTGACTTAATCAGACTTGTTTGGGTGTAAGAGCAGGGATTCGTCCACGTTATTCATAGATTTGTCATAAGTTTACATGTACGTGGGAGCTCAGGAGAGCTATTTAGCTGGCCTTAGGAAGAACAAAAACTCCAGCAGAATTTGGGCCATACAGAGACTGGAAGTGGAATTGTGAAGGTCATTTGGAATCCTGGATGGTGCCAAAACGTGGGCCTTGGGAGTGCATAGACATTGACTCTGGTGTTCCACCGTTTTCATGACTCACGTCTTCTCCACGGCTTGCCTCTTCTTCCTACTGACTGGTTTCCTCAGCCTCTGTCCTCCCTGCTCTCCTGACTGCGTCATTGCTGCCCTCATAACTTCCCTTTGTTCATTATTGGTCATGGTCTCTCTGTCTCCTGATCTTTGCCCACGTGTTGTGAAATGCTTTACTCTCCTGGTATTTCTCAGTTCAAATTCTAGAAGGAAAACATCTGATTGGCCTATGTCATCTTTTTTGACAGTCCACCTAATTGGTACTGAATTGAGGAACCTAGTTCTGAAGTCTAGTTGTGGTTTAATTAGGAGGGCTGGGGTAGAACTTGCAGAATCCATACAGGTGCCCAGAGCTTTCCCTTATCCTGGGGCAGGCAGTGTGCCTGTCCCTTAGGACAAAGCCATGATTTTGTTGTTGAAGATATAGCATTTAAAAGTCTGATTGGGGGCAGGCACAGTGGCTCATACTTATAATACCAGCACCATGGGAGGTTGAGGTGGGAGGATCACTTGAAGTTGGGAGTTCAAGACCAGCCTGAGCAAAGTGAGACCTTGAAAAATAAATAAAAAAGAAAGACTGGGCATTGTGGTATGCATCCATAGTCCCACCTACTTGGGAGGCTGAGGCAGGAGGATCACTTGAACCCAGGAGTTTGAGGTTGCTGTGAGCTGGGCTGATGCCATAGCACTGTAGCCTGGGCAACAGAGGGAGACCGTCTCAAAAACCAAAAATCAAAAACCAAAAAAAGTTGTATTGGTGGGTTTTGCACCAAAATCATGGTGAATGAAATAATAGCATTATATAGCTGCTATATCCTGAGATTTTTCATATAAATGAATCCACTCTTCCTGTTTACCAGACGGATGATGGTGGGAGGTGAACGTTAAGGTAAATTTATCAAGTCCACACTGCAGCAAGAACTACTTTGACCTTATACCCTCTGTGCTGACCTGAAGGAGACCTAACAAGAGACCTTTCTCTTTTGAGCTTGAATCACAGCCTTGATGTGGTCTTTCTTGTTTTATGTCCTTGTTCCTAATGTAAAGTGTTTAACTTGTTCTT
>CAUYPK010023168.1:0-17665 GCA_963574355.1 Loris lydekkerianus
GCTGGTCATGTCAGACTGGTGGGGGAACGCTAGGAATTGGTCATGTCAGCCTCGTGGGGACCCAAGGATCTGGTTATGTCAGCCTGGTGGGGACCCCAGGCACTGGTCAGGTCAGCCTGGTGGGGACCCCGGGCCCTGGTCAGGTCAGCCTGGTGGGGACCCCGGGCGCTGGTCAGGTCAGCCTGGTGGGGACCCTGGGAGCTGGTCATGTCAGCCTGATTCCTACCAAGTTTGTGGAAGATGGCATTTTAGTGACTGTGAAAATAAGATCTTACTTTTCAAAATGCCCCAGTGATGTATGCTGAGTTATAAAAATCTGGGAGCCGGGGACCTCTGACCTACAGTCTTCTAGCTGGTTTTCCAACTGTGTGAGTTCAGGAGGATCTGGAGCCTGCTTTCTTTCACTTTCTACAGAAATAAGTGGTCTGTATGCCAATTATTATCCTGGTTGCTTTTCAGACTCTGAAAACTTTGAGTCCTGAGAAAAACGACATGAGTCCATGACTAACAGATCCAATAAACTACTATTCCTACTGTGCAAGTGAGATAAAGGGCTGTCACCCAGATGCTCATTAGTGCTCTGGCCATCTCCCAGGTAGTTGTCAGGTGATGCCCTTCATTCCCTCCTGTCACTGCTCCTGCTTCCTGTCCTGTAAGGTCCCTGGAGCCCTCCAGCCAGAGCTGTACCTGTTTAAAACCATACTGTGGATGTAGGGTTTAGCTACTATTCTTTCAAGTTCTATAAAAACTTTGCTAACCTAAAATAGAAAAAAATCTGAAGCCCAAGGTTTCACAGAAGACACCCTTGCATAAAGCAATCCGTGAGGGTCACCCAGCATGTCTCCCTGAGTCCTCTGTAAGGTGCAGGGGGTCTCTCAGAGCTGAGCCTCATAATGGCACTGGAGGCAGATCAGAATTAACCAGGGGCCACTGAGTTACTCACAGTTGAGTCAGTGCTTGCTTCTGAGAGCAGGGAGATAGCCCAGGAATGAATTAATGAGGTGTTGAGGAACAGAATTACGTTTTCATACTCCTCAAGATTATTTACATTTCAGGTTTCACTGAAGTTTCTCCCGGGCATTGTCCGTCAGAAACCCAGCAAAGCGGAATTTGCCCAGATGGTTCTAATGAGGATTTGTCCCTGAGATAACTGTTTGCAGAGGTGCAGTCCAGGGGAGGGGCAAAGCGAGGGTTAGTGCAACACAAACAAACAAGGATTCAAGAAACCCAGGTCTTCCCAGGGTGTGAGCCGACTTTGCTGGGAAGGGCCAGCTATGCACCTGTGGAAATGAAAGCCACCAGCTGCGTTGAACACCAACGTAAAAGGAAAGAAGGAAGGAGAGAAAAGAAAAGGAAAGGAAGCAAAGAAGGCTGCCCAGAGCTAGAAAGGAGTCTAGGAGAAGTGGCCATGGCCTGGCTCTCTTTTGCCCTCAAATTTCCTGCTGGAATTTACTGATGGTCAAATTCAAAGGGAAGCCAGGTGGAGCTTCCTCTGTGGACCGTGCCCCAGGAGGGATGTTGCTGACTGTCTTTCTCCCAGCTCACCGTTTTCCTGGTCTCTGAAGTCTGTTTCTCTCCTGCTGCCTGTGAGGCACCACGAGTTGCCGGGTGTCTTCCTGGCTTCTGGGGCTCTGCACTCTGCGCTGCTCCCCACTTTATTCGAATGTTACACCATATGTTGCAACCTGAGTGCCAACTCTTAACTATTAGTAGCATTTACTAAAAAATACATATATATATATAGATGATGTTCTGAAGAAAGTATACTTTATATTTCTGTATAGAATCTTTTTTTTCAGTATTTTAGATCAAAGCCCAGAATTTGCTTAAAGGTAGATTCAAAATGACATATTAAATTTATTTTTAAACATCAAATAAAGCTTGTGGAGTGGCACTAATAGAAATGGGATGAAAGATTAAAATCAGTCTGTTCTTGGTTCATATCAATCTTCATTCATTCATTCATGGAGCGAAATATTTACTGAGCGACTGTTTCTGTATGTCACTAATGCAAATTGCCATCAATTTAAATTAGCATCCTGATTTCAGCAACATTAAAATGTGAAAAAATATGCATATAGTTTAGAATTGATTAAGTCATGTATGTGGTGGGTGTATTTCAGTTTAGAATAACTTTCTTCATTCTGGTTTTTAAAAAGTTGTAGTTTCATATCTATTTCTGCTTTTTGGTGCCTTATAGCTTATGTCCCTTCCTCACCCCCCTTACTAATTTTCTGAGCCCAGTGTTTAACAATATTGGTCTTTTAGTTCCAAAGGCTTAAATGCGAATCTTGGCTCGAACTCAGGACTAGCTGTGTGGTGTGAGGCCTGCTACTTGATCTCCTTAGAACTAGTTCTCAAATGTGTAGACTACAGGAAATAGTATGAACTTCATCAGATTACTCTAAAAATGTAGCAGAAAAATGAATTGTTGTTGTTCAAAGCACAGTTTTGGATACATTTAAGCTACTATTTTTGTTGTGAGATTCACACAGCTAAACTTAGATTGCCAAGGTCAGGGAGCGCACAGCATGCCAAGGGCAGTGTCTGAGGGCCGTGTCTGGGCTGTTCTCACTCCCTGAGAAGCCAGGAAGACAAGGCAAGTTGGAGAACTCTGCTGGAAGGAGCCACAGGGAGCAGAAACACAGTCCCAACCAGTGAAGCTCTTCCCGGGACCCAGGGTGGGAGGCAGCGAGGATTCAGCATTCGCAGAGTGTGTCTGAGTGAGCCTTCCTGGGGGTCCGGCACGGTGGGTAGAGTCCACCGGCAGCGGGGACACGGGTGCAGACGGAGGAGCCCTGAGGAGACTCGAAGAGCAATGACTTACCATACTCTTTAAATACAAGGCGTGCCCAACCCCCACCCCTTTCAAAATGTATATTTTAGCATTTCTGAATTTAGAATTGATCTTACATTTGAGGTTAATACTCTGCTTTCTCCCTCTTAATTTTGCATCTTATGATCAAGTTCCATCTCTAGGCTGAGGAAATAAGATAATGCATGCTTTGCTGTGTTAACAAATACATTTTAAATAATTGGCACACGAAAATTTAGAAAAATTCTTATTTAAATATAATCCCTCACGTGAAGCATACTTGTCTATAAAATTATTTTAATATAGACAGAAGTGGTGTGGTGAGAACTGAAGAGGGTCAGTCCAGCATCACAGGAGGGAAAGGTTGGAATCAGATCTGGACGGAACATCTCCTGTTGCTCTGATCAGCTGCTTAACATCGGAGCCACAGGGTGTTACTTATGGTTTTACTAGGTCCATGTGTGGTCACTGTTTGGTTAACTGTATGTAAATTTCACTTTTTAATTTGAATTAAATTTTATGTTGTCTGCATAACGTCCTGAATTAGAAGAACTCCATTCTTCTATAATACACAGTGCTAAATCATAGATAGGTGCTAGGACCTGAGGGACACCTGACTGGTAAATACAACAAGAACTGTTTGACAAAGACTGGATAGAACAGACTGTGTGTGGTCATTCTAAGAATGGTTTCCAGATAAGCCTGTATCTGTTTGGTGACTCTGTCAACTTCCTGTGTGTCCTTCTATGGTTCCCTATTTTCGATTTCACCGTGGTTGTTGATAAGCAGACTCACTGTGTTCACCTGCAGACACACTGTGTTCACCTGCAGACACACCGTGTTCACCTGTAGACACACTGTGTTCACTGGCAGACACACTATGTTCATCAAGAGACATACCATGTTCACTTGCAGATACACTGTGTTCACCGGCAGAACCACTGTGACCTGGAGCTCCCATCGACTTTTCCAACCTCATTCCCATCACTTTGCATCCAGGCATAGTGTTTCTTTCTCTGAGTATCCTCTCCTTTTTTCCTGCCCCCATGATGCCATTCACAACCTCCCCTCCACCGTGGAACGCCCTCCCTCATGTCTGTGTGGTGGTGTCCTGACCACATGTCATCACACGCTGCACTCATCCCCACCCACTCAGCAGACCACTGGATCATGCTATAAATTCCTATTCTTGGTTCTCTTGCAGCCCTTTTTGGTACTTCTGCTTTATGCATTTTCTAAAATTAGTTTACATTATAATGATTTCTACATTTATAGCTCTAATTTTCTATAATTCTGTCTTCCCAGTAGAGTTTATTGATCAGATGTTGGGCTATTAGCAGTGTGTAAATGGAATGGCCACACTCCCTGCTGTCCCAAATCTCAGCTCTACTGAGGACATAGAAAAGAAAATCTCTAAAATGGAGTGTAAGTGCCATGATAGATCTATAACGGAATGCACGGCAGTTTAGAGGGGGCCTAAGATTACCTTCACATAAGGTCATAGTGAGGGGGGAGTCAGAAAAACCTTCAGCAGGAAGCCAAATCTTGACTCTGCTGACAGCCCCCACTTGTACTCTCTCCTTTAAACCATTTTGGGCGGAATTCTACTTCCTGGGGGAGTTTAAGTCATATTTATGATCGTTCATAATCAGATTTGCTCTTTCCTGGTTTTCCATGCAAATCTCTGCGGTCACGTTTGTCCCTGCATATGTTCACCTGTGGGTGCTGCAGGCCTGTGTGTGACCACCCGGGGTGTGGCATCTCAGTCAGGCCTGCACAGGGCTTCTTACACCTGCTACTCTGAAATGATCTGTTTCATGTTCATACACTTTTACGAGACTATGAATTCTTTGGAGGCAAGTGCCGCCCCCTCCTCATAGTCACACCCACTGGTGTTCTGCTAAGTGGCGTGACACACAGGACAGGAGCTTAGTAAATGGGTTGACACAGATTGATTCATGTGTCTGTATACATTTTTATCTCAGAAGATAAAGGTATGTTGCAGTTTTTAGTTGGAATATTTGAGTGTTCTTGTTACTGTATAAAGTCTATAACTACATAGAAGAGAGGCTTTGAGGGCAGAAAAGACAGATTTACAGGCTGGAGAAAGAGGACGTGTCAGGATATGGGAGCAGGAGGAAGGAAAAGTGGCTGAAGTGGGAAGCTGGGGGGTGGAAGGTGACAAAGTGAGACACAAAGTGACAATGAGCCATTTAAAAATAACTTGTCCCAAAGTGCTGGCTGTTCATCTTTGCTGGGAAATTCTACATCTTTGGCTTACCTTTTGGGAAGGTGGAGATTTAGGCTAGGAAAAAAGTAGATTAAGTACAAGTTTCCATGGAAACAATTATCATAAAATTTCGATCAACAAAGGTATTAGGAAGCAGGAAAGGAAAGAGATTGCTGTCATGGAAACATGGACAGTTAGAGACAAGCTCTAAGATTCCTTCTTTATTTTAGCCAAACATCTGATTAAAATTCGTATAGCTTAGATTGTAGTTAATTTTTAAATATTCCTAAAGATTTGTGTAAAAACATTTCTTTTTCTATCTTGGAAAGTTAATATTTACAGGAATTTATGGACTATTCTTTGATTTCAATTTGATAAGATATAATTTTGTTGATTATGCAATCCATTTAAAATTTGACATGTTTTCTGTATCAGGGATGGAAACATTATTTTACAAATCTGAATCTTTTTAATTTACGCTTTCTCTTGATTATCAAGTGATATCAATAACGATACTTTTCTTAAGGAAAGTTAAATTTTTGCTTTAAATTTGCACTGGCTACCAGCTTAAAAGACTCTAATAATATTAAGAGAGGGTCATTGCAAGCATTTTGATACAGTAAAAGCAGGCTCGCTGTTTCTCTAAACAAATTTGTACAATTTGAATTTTGAGATCTTTTTTGATTTACGATTTTATTTTGCTTATTTTGGCTGTCAACTTACTACAGAAATATAAAGGAATTATTATTAAGCACGATATATCTATAGCTGGAAAATATATAAAAATTAGATGATGTAAAAATGTCCCATGTATGTAGAAACACAATCTATAGAAACACGAATTGATAAAACAGGGTATTAAACTTTAGTGCTGCCTGCAAAATTGTAGGATTCTATTTTAAAGTTCCCTTTGAAAATTTCTTTAGATGCTATATCCTGAAATGATTCACTACTTTTTCAGTTTAGTGAAAGTGGAATGCAGAGTGGACTTTTCCCTGTGTAATGCACCCCCATCTATAATTCACACCACATTTTTGACTCAAACTGCCAGGGAAAAGATTTTGCATTTTAATGGTTTCTTTCTTTTTTTTTTTTTTTTGCAGTTTTTGGCCAGGGCTGGGTTTGAACCCACCACCTCCGCTATATGGGGCCGGCGCCCTACTCCTTTGAGCCACAGGCGCCACCTGCATTATAATTTTTTTAATTTAAATTTTTGTTTACATTTAGATACTTGTTTTCTTTTGTATTACAATGTATAAAGGAATTTTAGCATTAATTTTTTAATGGTACAAAAAAATTTTATGTAACAAATAATTACAAAACCCAAGAATAGATACAAGGTACAAGTAATTTTGTGTACTGGTTACACATTATTTATACATCATAGAGGACCAAGAGCTCTTCATCACTGTCAATGGCAGAAGTATCATCTTCTTCAAGTTCCACATTATTCCTGTCTTCTGAAAAGTCACTTTTCTCATCCCAGTAAATTCCATTGTCCTCAGTTTTCCATCCATAACACTGATGATGCCACATTTTTTAAATGATTTCATAACCACTTGCTTCTTAACACTGCCCCATGATCCTAGAATCCAGTCACAAACCTGGGTGATAGGTGATTTATTGATCTGCCCATGGGTGTTGAATTACGACCAGCTGATGCGTCCACTACGTCCACTCTCTCTCCATCAGAGCCTTGAAGGGCTGTCTACTGACCTGTCTGGGAGGTTGCAGCTGGCTGGCGTGCCCACCAGGGATCACGGCAGGCCAGGTTTAGTCTGCTGTGACTGCTGGGCTTCTGTGTTCCAGGGCGTTACTTTGCATACGGATATTCTTATCACTTTCTAGAGCTACACTTTCAACAGATGAAAGAGTTAAAAACATTTATACAGATACACTGTGGAAATAGTGCTACTCATGGGCAAAAATGTGTGCTTCCATGTCAACTCAGATCGGTCGAATTGCCTTTTTGGAGAATCACTTTCCCCTTCTGTCACCTCTTGTCATCTTTGGTGTGCAGAGTTCATCATTCCAAAAGAAGAGCATGTTTACCTCCTGTGGACAGCCATCCCTCTATGACTGATCTTTTCTATATTCAAAAGTTGGTTACAAGAAAAGACTCTGCAGATGCTGTAAGACTGCGTTTCTGTAACTGAGGAACATAGAGTGTGTTGATTTTTCAGACTCTGTGGGCAACTGAAAAGCCCTCTTGTTTTCTTAAGGTCATATAACTTTATTAGGTGGAGGTAGCCTAGTGGTGAGCCTGCACAACTCTTTCATTTCAAACTGGGGTGCAGACAGGTCTGGTGATGTGCTTGAGGCCACATCTCCTGTTTGTGGGTCAGGGCTCTCTGCGGCATCAGGGCATGTCCAGGCCATGACTTGGCCATGCTTCAGCCTAGAACCCCATCTTCCTCAGCTGCCCCGGGACCCCACAGATAAATGCACTCAAACAGCCCTCTGTGCAGTGAGCGTCCAGCCGGGGCCTTCCCTGCACGCTGCTCCTCTACAGAAATTCTAAAGGTTGGTGAATACCACGGAAGCTGCTTGAGAAACAGTAAGAAGCAGTGAGGAAGAGTGGTGAGCTTCTCCTCAATAGTGCAGCCTCCCCTGAGATGTGCATCCAAATGTTTCCAAGTGGCGGGAGCAGAGCTGACGTCTTCTACAGTCACTTAAGACTTCCCATGTCCTTGCTTCGGGCCTAACATTTTTCACGTCATTGTGTGGGCATGTTCTTGTGATTTCTCTGAGAGAAATTCTATCACTAAAATGGGTGTACTGATTTTAGTTTGTATGTTTATAATTTCTTGGCGGTGGTGGTGGGGAGCAGCAGGTAGCTGTGCAGTTCACTAACTGGCTTGATAGAGCAGCTGTCCCCTGTCCCGTGTGGGGACACTGCACCTGTACAATACGGCCTTCCCAGATGGCCCCATGTGCCGGCTCACTAGGACCCCGTTCTAGGTACTGTGCCAGGTGCTGGGACACGGAGACAAATCACATGTGGTCCTGCCCTGGAAGTTTTGTGATCTAGTAGAGAAGAAAGAGAAATAAACAGAAAAATGAAGTATAGTAAGTGGTGTAATGAGACAGGAGCTCAAAGCAAAGACATCTAATGCGCATTTAGATCTTCCTGTCAGAGTAGGAATGATGGAAATAAAGTTTAAAAAAATTGTTAAGCAACTAAAAATTATCCTGCTCCCCTAACACAAATCGTACTCAATCTTCAGCCTTTTGCAGATGGTCATTTCTGCATGAGAGATGTGACAGTGCCTCTGTGTGGTGGTTTGGGGCTGGGTCCTGCCAGACATCCTGATTCTTAAGGACAGGGGCTGTATCGGCTGTATCTGGCCTGAGTCAGTATGCCCAGCAGGTTGAACCCTCTGGGGTGCACCTTTGTACCCTTCCTTACCACGTCTCCTTGTCATTGAGAGCAAGAGCCAGAGGGTTAGGTGGATAGTTGTTTGGTGGAGGTTTTGCCACAAATGGCATCATCGTGGGCAATGACTATTTATTCAAATCCATTTCATGGCATTGTGATGAGAATTCAATGAGGTGGTGTTAGCAAAAGCTTTAGAACAGTGCTTGGACAATGAAATCTCAACAATATGTCAAAGGCTTTATGAAGCTGTGAGCTGTAGAAGAGAAGGAGTCTCCAGAGCCCAGGGCTCCACACCACCTGCTCCAGGCTCACCCCCTGGCCTCCACCTCCCCAGCCTCTCCTCCCCCACCTCCACCTCCCAGACTCCCCTCCCCCCTCCACTTCCTTAGCCTCCCCCTACCACCCCCAGCTGTCCTCCACCTCCCCAGCCTCCCCTCTCCCACCACCAGCCTTTCCCTCCCCCACTCCTGTCACCTGCGCCTTCCTGGCACACAGTGAGGCAGCCTGTCTCCCCATGTGCTTTTTGGAAAAGAAAATGCATTTGTGGCCAACTCCAAGCTTTAGATGGCAACAAACCCAGCAGAGAGCCAGACAACAGGATTTTCCCTAAAGCAAACACAAGCTGCTTCTGTAGCAGAGCTCTGGAGCTCCTTCGCTGGCAGCCTGTGCCCTGCATTTGGGATGCTCAGCCTAGTTGTAGACACCACCCCTAAGGACACTATCAAGGGGGGAGCCTCAGGAGAGGTCTGTGTTACTTAACAATGTGAAAGCCCCATCAGAGAACAAGAGACCCTTAGTGGGGGAAGCACCACGGCATGTGTGAGCGCTGTCTCTAGACATAGCTGCAGGGGCTTTGATGAGTGAAGTGGTCCTGGGCCACTGCAGGTGCTCCATGAGCACTGTTGTTCCAGCACAGACAGCCCGCATCTGCCTGTGCACAGGCGCCCTGCCTGCAGCAGAGTCACGACCTGTGTCTGAGAAGGTCCTGGAGGTGTGGCTGCTCGTCATCACGGCCTCAGAAAAGCAGTGGGAAGGCCTTGTGTTCAGTATAGGAAGGAAAACATACCCAAAATAATAAAGGAAAACAAGCCTGAAATTCTGTTTAATGCCTTAGATTTAGATCTTTTACCCATCTTGCATCAATGTTAGTGAGTGGAGGAAGGTGCGGGTCCAGTTTCACTCTTTTATATGTGATTATCCAGTTTTCCCAGGACTATTTATTGAATAGGAATTCTTTCCCCTCAGTGTATGTTCTTGTTTGGTTTGTCAACGATCATGTGGCTGTAAGAGGTTAGTTTCTGTCCTGGTTTTCTACTCTGTTCCAGATGTCTGTGTCTCCATTTCTGTGCCAATACCATGCTGCTTTGATCACTCTGGCCTTGTAGTACAGCCTAAAGTCTAGTAGGCTGATGCCCCCAGCCGGGACTACAAACCAATACTTTTTTGGAAGGAAGTATAAAGAATCCTCAAAGAACTCAAACTTCAATTGGATCCTGCAATCCCGTCACTGGGCATCTACCCAGAAGAAAAAAAAAATCCTTTTATCATAAGGACATTTGCACCGGACTGTTTATCGCAGCTCAATTTACAATTGCCAAACAATTGAAACAACCTCAATGCCCACCAATCTAGGAATGGATTAACAAGCTGTGGTATATGCTTATGATGGAATACTATTCAGCCACTAAAAGAGGCGGTGACTTTACTTTTTTTGTATTAACCTGGATGGAGTTAAAACACGGTCTTCTTAGTAAAGCATCACAAGAATAGAAAAGCAAGAATCCAATGTACTCAATTCTGATGTTAGGACAATTGATGCTAGTACATGGTTGGGGGTGGAGGAATGGGGGCGAGCAGAGAGAGGGAAGGAGGGAGGGGGTGTGACACACCTCTTGGGCGTGGGACGCAATTATAGGAGTGAATTTACTTGGCAAATACAAGCAGCATAAGCATTTGTACCCTCAATGACTCCCCAATTAAAAAAAAAAAAAAAAAGACAAAAAAAGCATCAGTGACATCTTTGTGAGGCATAATAAGGTCAGGCTTTCTTTTGGTCAAAAATTATGTGATATCCAGTCACACAGTGCTGATTAAGTCACTGTATTTGAGAAGAACTCACTGCTTTGATAAAAGACAGCAAATCTCCTGATCTTTGAGAGCCTACATTCTGAGAAATATGCCTTTTTAAAATTTATGGTAAAATACACAAACCCTGCTATTTACCATTTTATCCATTTTAAAAGGCACAATTCTGTGGAATTTAGCACATGATAATGTTTTATAACCATGACTACTATCTGTCACCACAAAAGAAAATCTTGTACCCGTTAAAGCAGTCACCCCTTGTCCTCCACCCCCAGACCCCTGGCCCAGCAGCCTGCCTTCTGTCAGAATGAACCTGTTCTGGGCATTCATGTGGACAGAACCACAGGGTACGCCCTCTGTGTCTGTCCCTCCCACCCAGCACAGTGTTCCAGGGCTCATCCACCCAGTAGCACTGATCAGTTCTTCATTTTTCATGGCTAAATAGTATTCCATCACATAGATATACTACACTTTGTTGATAAACATTTGGGTTCTTTTTACCTTTTGAATATTGTGAATAGTTGTGCTTTGGACATTTTCTTGTACAAGCTTTTATTTGAATAGCTATTTTCAATTATTTCGTGTACATACCCCGGAGGGCAGTTGCTGCTGGGTCGTATGGCAGTCCTTCAACTTAGTGAGGAAAACTCTTCTTCAAGTGGCCTTGTATTTGCTGGTTTTCAGGGAGCTTGTGAGATCAGGAAAGGTCATCAGGCCTCATGCTCATTCTTTAGAGATCTAGCAATATCCCCTTTATGCAAAAAAGAAAAAGAATTCCATTCATAATAATGACCAAAATTATAATCTTATAAACACATTTCTAGCAACAGTATGGATGAGAGGGGTTTTCTTTATAGTCCATTCACCCCCTACACCAGGAGCCGGGCTGCTGGCGCCGTCCGCACCCCCAGCTGGTCTCTGGCAATGTACAGTGGAGCGAGGGCCCTGCTGCCTTCCAAGTGGGCCAAACCCTGGTGCCCACCAAGTAGAAATGTACTTTCTAATTTTTAGATTTTTCAGGAGATACTGGAAATCTGTGATCTTCTAAGTTTTGAATTTTGGAAACTCATTCACATTTAAACAAAACAGAACAAAACGAAACCTGGGAGGGCCAAACACAGCGAGTCTGGGAGCTGGACTTTGTTCACAAGTGGGAGTTACCCCTTCAGCTCCCTTTCCTTCGCGAGTATCCACCACTCAGATGATCATAACAGTAATAAAATCAGTAATGCATTTATACTGAAATCTGTATTGTGGGGTTAGGCATTAGTCTAAGATTTAATAATTCTTGGGACAATTCATGGAGGAAGGTGTGATTTCATTGCCATTATTCCCATAGCATAATTCTCATCATTCTTCAGTTATTTGCTTATGAACTTGACTTCTTTTACATATTGCAAGCTCCTTATGGGCAGGGACCATTTTCCTCAATGCCAAGTGTATGTAGACACACTATCAACTGTGGTTATGTGAATGAATGAGTTCTATGTTTCCAAAGCTGTGATTCTGGTTTTCCCTGCAACAGTAAGGGTAGCGTCTAACAATTAAGCTTTTCCGTGTCCTTGAGACAGTGCCAAGCATTCTCCATAGCCATTTGGTTATTTTTAAAGGTTGTGTTGTGAAAAAATTATATCCTCAGACTCCGCAGACAGACTTCCTAGTTCAAATCTTGCCTCTACTATAATAGTTCTGGTTTTTATGCTTTTGGTCAAATAGCAAACGTTTATGTACATCATTTTTCTTATCTGCAAGTGGTGACGATGATGTAATAATGGTCGTACTAACCTGTTCTAAGGTCACCATGCACTCTGTACTGTTCTAAGCCATTTATAGGAATTGTCTTTCCTAATGGTACTTAGTTCATAGATTCTGTGGGGATTAAACGAGTCGACTCACGTAAAGCATTGTATTTTGCTTGGCCCACTGAGCAGTGGGAACAGTTGGCTATTCTCATTAAATACATTTTACCAAGAAAGAAATTGAGTAATAGAGTGAATGAGTCAACTGTGTAAAGTTAGGTGCTCAGGAAGCTGCTATTACGGCTACTTTCTCCTGACCTAACGCATCTCCCTTCAGCCCCTTGCAAGCCACCCTCTCCCTACCCGACCCGCCCTTCCCCACCTGTGCAGGGCGACCTGGTGCCCGGAGTCCAGGCAGAATCCACTCTGTCTCTTCTCTTACCTGCTGTGATGTTTAGTTGGCAGTTCATTTTGTACAGAATTGTGACATTTGCCCCTTATCATTACCTTCAACTATACTTTAAATCTTATCATAGACTTCTTTTCTGCACCACGGCCTAGCACAGGACGGTATATGAAACGTATATGAGAACTCGAGCAGGCAGATGGAACCACTTCCTTAAGTCAAAGAACACTCCTATTCTCTTGAGTCAGGTCATCTGCAGCCTGGAGGGCGGGGGAGATGGCAGGAGCGAGAGAAGGAGACTCACTGTGCCCACCAGCCACTCACTAGCAATTTATTCATTTGAGGAATGTTGTTCATTTCAGGGCTGATGACAGGCACATATGATAAATTCCCTGTCTCTGAGGAGCTTCACTCAGATGCATGCAGGTCAAAGGGATCAACCCTAGCTATCAGAAATGTGACCCATTTCACAACCCAGCAGCCTACACTTGTCCTTATATAGTAGATGCTGATTCTCTTTGAGTAGAACTGAAAACAAGTGCTCTGAGCCCTCTCCCTCGGAGTTTCTGGGTCTGTCTGTTTGAAACTCCTGCAGACTGAGTCACAGCTGCACTGGTGCCCTCAGTAACTGAAGGGAGCTTGAGGATTCTGCCTCTTGCTCTCTGTCCCTGTGTACACAGAATACCTGCGTAGCTCACAGGTTACACGTGAGATGCTCCATGAGCCTGCCGGTGCTCTAACGCCCTCAGGGACACTGTGCAGCGTAGTTAATCACGTGCATCGTACTGGTTTTTGTAGTAGGGCACCTGTAAAGCCACAGGTGATTCAACTCAGCAAATGCCCGTCGATTATAGACATTTCAGAGAATGCAACACAAACTGAGTGCAGAGAATTGTTTAGAAAAAAGACTCAAGGAGCTAACTGTGCATAGCTTGACTGAGCAGAAAATAAAGGAAGAGCTAATGGCTCTTTGATATTATTTGAAGACTCTGAATCTTGAGGAGGAAAGACTTTTGTGTAATACAACAAAGCACTATTGAGAGCAACCTGACAATTGAACATGAGATGTGTGAACTCTGTTGAAAAGAAAATTTGTTACATTATGAAGTAGTCTTTCCAATTATAAGGTGAAAGCTTTTCCTCAAAGAAATAAAAATAAGCATAGAAAAATTTGCCAACAAGTTTTTAATGTAAATGATCTCAATACTTGTTGGACAGTTTAAGTGACATGCTATTTCTAAATGTCTTTTAATTTCCAATTTGAGCAATTCTTTCATTCCAACAAGGGCCTATCTGTACCCAGATATTTCTGCAATATATGTCCTGAAACATCCTAGCTCTCTTTCAGTAGGAGACACTCACGATACCAACTATTAAAAGAATTACTCTCAAGCATTCTGTTTCATTGGCACATCTCTGAGAATATTGCCTAGCCTGTGAGCTTTCTGTATTCCTGTGACATTATGAAAAAATCATTCCAGTTCACATAGGAAAACTGTGTCAAAGTGTCACTTACCCAAATCACCATGAAACTACTGATGGAACATGTACCGAAGTGCATGTCTGTAGTGTAAGTTGCTAGAAACCAAACAAAAAGAGGAACTAAAATCATTACCTCGACAAAACCAATGCCCTAAAAATATATAGATCTTTTTAGCAAATGAGAAAGTGCTGGCTTATAAATTGATACATTTGGGGGGAAAAGAGAAGGCTTAATTATATAAGTAAAATTCAAAATATAATAATTGAAAACATTGATGAAGGTTTCAATATTAGGATATTGTTACAGAGATAGCCTGAATTTATAATAAAATGATAGGAAGTTTAACATACGACGGGAATTATAGAAAACGAAAAGGGGGGGACATGTCACCACCAAAGTGACCCCGGTGGTCACAGAGAAGCCTATCAAGGTGAGTTACAGGTGGATTCCAACTCCATAGACTCTAGCTCTGTTAACTGCCATCGAGGTGTTACAGGTGCACTCTAAACTCTCTTAAGTCCCATCAATCTGTGTTACAGGTGCACTCTAAGCTCTTAAGTCCCATCAAGGTGAGTTACAGGTGCACTCTAAGCTCTTAAGTCCCATCAAGCTGTGTTACAAGTGCACTCTAAGCTCTGTTAACTCTGATCAAGGTGAGTTACAGGTGCACTCTAAACTCTCTTAAGTCCCATCAAGGTGAGTTACAGGTGCACTCTAAGCTCTGTTAACTCTGATCAAGGTGAGTTACAGGTGCACTCTAAGCTCTGTTAACTCTGATCAAGGTGAGTTACAGGTGCACTCTAAGCTCTGTTAACTGCCATTGAGGTGTGTTACAGGTGCGCTGTAAACTCTCTTAAGTACCATCAAGGTGTGTTACAGGTGCACTGTAAGCTCTTAAGTCCCATCAAGGTGTGTTACAGGTGCACTGTAAACTCTGTTAACATCCATCCTCCCTCTCACCTGGCCCCTCAGCACCTTCTTTTTTTCCCGTCAATCATCTAATATCAGTGTAACAAACCCCTGTAAGTAACTTCCTTCGTTTGCAATATCCAGTGTGGTTGTGGCTTTAATGACTGCAACCTGAAGAAAAAACTCACTCCCTGGACTCCTGCACATCAACTATGACAGTGTATGAGAAACCCTCACTCCAGGGCCTAGCACAAAGCAAATTTTTGAGAACGATAGTCTCTGCCATGGGGAAAATAACTTCTGGAACTTTCAGATGTCAGGGTTGGCTAAGGTCCCATCAGCAGTGTAAGCCTGACCTTCTGCACTTCAGGGAGGACCTAGCCCCTGCATCACAGAGTGTGAAACAGTGAGCAGGGGCCTGAGGGCAGGACAGGTGCCCTGCTGTTGTGGTTGTGTGGTCAGAGTCCCCTCTGTCTGAGAGACAGCTGGCGTATTAAAAGGCCATCCATAACCCCTCACCCCATCCCGCTTTCCCGTGTGCGTGCATGCTGCTATGCATACTCTGAATTTGCACAAACATTTTGCTGCTAACACAGCATGAGCGTATCCACAATCTATTCCAAAGTCCTCAGATGACTGGAAAGGGGGATTTTGAGAAATCCTTGGGGCGGGGAGGGAGGGTAGGGAATTTTAAACAGCATCGTAGCAGAGTAGTGGACTGGAACATAAATACAGAGAGGAGTCACAGACTAAAACAAGGGCCCTGGAGCAGTGTTGCTGACACGTCCTCCCCCAGCTCAGTCCCGCTGTTTGTGGACCTGATTTTCACTGCACGCCAGGTCAGGCGCTGCTCCACAGCCTGGGTTTTCTGCTGTCTTTCATGCTTTTCGCATCTTCTCCCCCCTACTCCCTAAGGAAAAGGAGACTTTGTGTTTGATCTCTGGGCACCTTGCTTATCCACAGTAGGAGGTCAGTTTAATCTAAGTGAATGTCTGTCAGTGAAGCTGACATGAAAATTAAATGCTTAGAAATGCAAGGCATATGAAAGTTAACAGGTTTCCATTACTTCTGTTTCTCTTTTTACAAGACTTTCTCTTTTTTTCCAAGGCCCACCCCCCTTCCCTGCGTAAATGTGTACACAGTCTCTGACATGACAGGACACGGGTTGGAATCCCAGTCTGGCATTATCTAGTTAGGTCACCTTTGGTAAATTGGCAAAACTTGCTGTGCCTTAGATGAAGATAATAATAGTATCCACTATACAAAAATTTTGTTAGGATTGAAAATAAAATACTTAAAATTAGCCCAATAGAAAATGTTCAACAGACCAGGCATGGTAGGCCATGCCTATAATTCTAGCACTTTGGGAGGCTAAAGTGGGAGGACCACTTGAGTTTGAGATCAGCCTGGGCAACACAGTGAGATCCCATCTTTTAAACAGTAAAAAAGAAATTGCTAGGCATGATGATAGTTATCCAGAGGCTGAGGCAGGAGGATTGCTTGAAGCCAGAAGTTCAGGGTTACAATGGGTGATGATTCTACTGTTGCATTCCCATCTGGGCAACAGAGGGAGACCCTATCTTTATTTCAAAAATATATCCAAGGCGGCGACTGTGGCTCAGTGAGCAGGGTGCCGGCCCCATTTACCAAAGGTGGTGGGTTCAAACCCAGCCCCTGCCAAACTGCAACCAAAAAAAAAAAAAAAAAAAAAATATATATATATATATATATATCCAATAAATATACATTGTTATTATTTTGAGGAGGCATTAATGTTATTTATCTATTCGATTTATTTTCCAAGAACAAAATTTATTGAATTTAATGAAATTTGCTTTAAAATATTATGATTACCTTCTGTGCTTGAAACATTATACTAGGCACTAGTGAGTAAGATAGAAATTGTATTTTCCTTACGGAGCTCAGAATATAGAGGCAAGTAAAGACAAATAGCAGCTGCCCGGCAGGGTAGGTACCAGAACTAGGGCTGACCTTTGGTCTGTCCACCTGCCCTGGATGGTCAGTCCCAGGAGCCTCCCCAAAGGAACTAAGGAACTATTAGGTTGTTTCAAAAGTTTTGTCCGTTTTTATGAGTCTACTTTAAACTGTAATATCTCAGTGAATATTTATTCAATTTAATCAAAATAAGCACCATTTGAATCAGTGCACTTTTGCCAACGTAACACAAGTCAATTAATTCCATCGGCATAAAAATTGGGTGCTCAGGATTCGATGAAGTCAACGAAGGCCGTTTTTGCTAGGTCTTGATTGGCAAAGGTTCTACCGGTGAGAAAGTTATCGAAGTGCTTGAAAAGATGGTAGGCGGTTGGTGAGAGGTCTGGGGAGTATGGTGGGTGGGGCAGAACTTCAACACTCAATTCCTTTAATTTTCGGACGGTGATTTGTGAGACGTGCGGCCTGGCGTTGTCGTGGAGCAGGATCGGACCTCTTTTGTTGACTAGTGCTGGCTGCTGCTGACACAATTTTCAGTACATTTCATCGATTTCCTCACAATAGGACTCTGCTGTGATGGTTTGGCCTGGTTGCAGAAAGTTATAGTGAATCACACCAGCCGCTGACCACCATACAGTAACCATGATCTTTTTTTGGTGGGGTTTC
>CAUYPK010023169.1:0-32263 GCA_963574355.1 Loris lydekkerianus
GTCCCTCCTCAGAAGCAGCATAACAAAATCCAAACTTGGCAAAGAGCCACAGTATACAAAATAATGATAAGAGGCAAAGAGCCGAAATTCATTTTGGCCGGGAGCCGCATGTGGCTCTAGCCGCGTGTTCGCCACCCCTGGAAGGGTAGTTTTTGCCCTTGCCCTGTCCCAATACAAGGCCATCACTCCCCTTCCCACCTCCTGGAAGACATGGACAAGTCACTCCTCCCCATGGCCATGCTGATTGCCCATCCCCAGCCCTGGGTACACTCCCACCTTCTCACCCTTGCTTTACCTTTTATTGATTATGCCTCTTCTCCCAGCAAACTCCCCATCTCTCTCTCATTTCTAAAAATCTCTGTATTCATTCTTTACAATCAGCACTGATTTAGATTTAATTTCTCCTATCTTTAAGAAACGACAAAAAAAAATCCTTCATTGAGATATTTTGTAGAATCTACTTTGCATTCCACCTAATATCTCTCTCTTTGCTCCTCTTCCTAGGCAAGCTTCAGAAAAACTCTCTTTCAGTGGCTCCTGTGGCTCAGTGGGTAGGGCACCAGCCCCATATACCAAGGGTGGCAGGTTCAAACCTGGCCCCAGCCAAACTGCAACAAAAAATAGCCAGGCATTCTGGCAGGTGCCTGTGGTCCCAGCTATTTGGGAGGCTGAGGCAAGAAATCGCCTAAGCCCAGGAGTTGGAGATTGCTGTGAGCTGTGACGCAACAGCACTCTACCAAGGGCAATAAAGTGAAACTCTGTCTCTAAACAAAAAAAAAAAAAAAAAAAAGAAAGAAAAGAAAAACTCTCCTTCACAGCTCGCTTTCTGTGTCAGTCCTCTTGCTTTCAAATAATTTCCACTTCCACCACACTACCACCAGAACTCTCACAAGTGACCAAGCCAACAAGTGGCTGTTCAGACTCCCTTGTGAGGTCCTCTGGAAAAAGTAACTTTTCTGAATTCAGACCAAGCTTTCTGCCTTTCTTGCCATACTTCCTGAAGTCCAGGACCTCCCATGGCAGGATCTGATCCATGTCAACTACCATTTGCAAGCTGAAAACTTCCAGAATGGTATCATCAGCTCCCAACTCTCTCGACTCCAGAATCCACTTATTAACTATTGATCTTTCTGCCTGACTATACTTCAGGCATTTAGAATTTAGTATGTTTTAAATTAAAATCATTAGCTGGGAACGCTGGCCCATGCCTGTAATCCTGACACCCTGAGAGGCCAAGGCTGGCAGATAGCCTGAGCTCAGGAGTTCAAGACCAGCCTGAGCAAGAGTGAGATCCTGTCTCTACTAAAAATAGAAAAATTAGCCGGGTGTTGTGACAGGCGCCTGTAGTCTCAGCTATTAGGGAGGATGAGGCAAGAGGATCTCTCAAGCCTAAGAGTTTGAACTTGCTGTGAGCTATGTCACCATGGCACTCTACCCAGAGTAACAGAGTGAGACTGTGTGTGTGTGTACATATATATATTTATTTATATATATATATATAATTTAATTATACATATATAATTAAAATCATCTCTTCTCCACACGTGCTCCTCCCCTCCTCCCCATCTAACTATCTCAGTGACTATGTGTGTGCCTTTCAACTAAAAACCAGAAAGTCATTCTCAACATCCCCTTCTCCCTCCCCATTCACACCCATCTAATCTGTGGCCATCAAGTCTCCCATTGCTTAAATCCATCCATTCCTCTTCATCCTTATTATCTGCACTATCTTCATTTAGGCCACTATCTTCTCACTAGACAATGGACACAGCCCTCTAACTCTGCTCCCTGACCCAGTTTTAACTTGAGAGAGGAGATGTAAAGAACAAACATTGGCATGTCACTCCATCGCTTGTACTCTCTCATTGGGCCCTTACTCCCCTCCAGGATAAAGCTTAAATTCCTTAATGTGGATCCTCAGGCCTTGCTTGATTTGGTCTTAACTGACCTGGCCAATCTCAGCTCTTTTCTCCTTGCACATGCCCTGCCCTTTCCCTGGAATACTCTTCTTCCCAACTCCCACCCTACTCACCATTTTTCACAAGTCCCTCCTACTCACCCTTCAATTCTTAATACAAAAAGCACCTCCTCTTTTGGTATTGGTATTAAGAAGCCTTCCTTAACCCCCAAGCCTGGTAGGGCACTTGTTCTGTTCCCTACCATAGCACCCAATTCCTGCCAAACCTTCAGTGGTTATCACACTGTATTATAAATACTTGTTCATTTTTATTCCCCACTCACCTGTTTCAATAAGCAAGAACATAAAGCTATGTCTTAGTTAACCCTGAATCCACAGCCCCTATCACAGTGATCCCAGAGCTAGTGCCTGAAAATAAAGGGCACGTCTTGTTTGCTTCCTATTTATTCCACACATTAGCAAGAAAAGCAAAACGAAACAAAACCCAGTAACACGTCTGTGTCCATCATGTGATTTCTTTATGGTAGTTTATGGGATATTAGGAATTTTGAAAATCACAGAATATAAAAATGTGATGTGACCACTGCTATTATTTAATACCATTCTGCCCTTCCCTTTAACTTCACACTGCTAATGACAACTGTTACGAGAACATCTCTCCTTTTTACCTCAGAATAACCATAAAAGTCTTCTAAGGATACAAAGGCAGAACCTCAGCTCTGAAAGCTGGAGACAGCTTCACATAAAATTCAGTCTCCCACCTCATTCCCAATTTCCAGATCAGACTGAGGCCCAGAAAAGTTCCTTGGAAGAACCAGAATTATCAATAATTATTAATATAATTATAATATAGTGACTGCCAAGCTGAACAGTTTCCTGTTCCAGGGGTGTTGCACATTTACCACTCAATGCCAAAGCAAAAACAAGAGTTGAAATGACCCTAGAGAATATTAAAAGGACTAAGAAATACTTGCGCTAAAAAAACAGGGACCGCTAAGAAAGAGCTCCATAAAAGGTGATCTCCAAACCCCAGGTGTACCTTGGACCCATTTTGTCCTTGGCTAAAACCTCCAGGGCTAAACAACCAGACATCAACAGCTGCATGTGATTTTGGTCACAGAGTCTCACTATATCACCCTTGGTAAAGTGCCGTGGCTTCACAGCTCACAGCAACCTCAAATTCTTGGCCTTAAGAGAGTCTCTTGCCTCAGCCTCCCAAATAGTTGGGAGTACGGGTCCCCGCCACAATACCTGGCTATTTTTTTTTGTTGTAGTTGTCATTGTTGTTCAAGCCCTGGCCCCTGGCAGGGTTCAAATGTCTTGTCAGAGGACGTGGCCAGCACCCTAGCCACTGAACTACAGGCGCCGAGCCCATCCACCACTTTTAATAAGGATCCCACCATTATATTGACTCACTCTACTTATGCTTTTCTTACACGGTGCTTCTGCTACTGAACTGACCTGACTCCCCTGTACTACAGCTTCTATTAACTTGTGGCTCCAGTTGCTCCCAGACTTCTGTCTCTTAACTCTTGACCCTGCTACTGCTTCCCTTTGTGTGGGGACACTTTGTGTAATCCAGACACTCCCTATATGAAAGAATCTGCTTTGTTCAACCACTCCCCTATCTGTGCAGGCCACCTTTGTGTGTAGAGTGTAGGCCCTGTTATCATCTCATGTGTCACTGACAAGCCAATGGATTGGCTGCCCACTAATGGGCAGTGCCCACAAATGGGACATCCTTAAAATGTTATCTTGGTGTATCTATTGTAAGTCATGTGTCACTGACAAGCAAACAGATTAGCTGCCCATGAATGGACAGTGAACAGGGAGTGAAGCCAGGTGATACAAAACTTGGCGACCTATGGAGAAGCCATTACCCAAGGCCACAGAGGTCTCAACAGCAGATTGTATACATATTTCCACAGATGGCATAAGTGAGAGTGACAGGAAAGTCTCAAAATGTTAAATTTCTCTTTTTACCCATAAGCAATAATAGGAGCTACAATTTAATAAGGAGGTCCCTATAAGTCAGCCAGGACCTGTGGCCATCAATCTCACTCAGAAAGGTTGTGTGGCTTGACAAAGTTTACATACCTAGAGACTGGCAGAGCCAGCTTTCATGTAGATCAAACCAAAGTCTGTATCATAACCACCACTCTGCCCCCCAAGTGAGAGAACAAGAGCGAGGGAAGGAATGGGAGTGAATGCCCACACAGAGGAACAATTCCTGTGTCTCAATTCCCCTACATTATCCATTATATTCTTTGGATGGGGGTAAAAACTATTTGGTCATTAAGTACAGGACAAATCCAAAAGGCAGAAATCCAAAAGGGGAAATCAATTAAAAATGAAAGGCAAAGTGAGAAACCCATTAGTTAGTAAGTCTTTTAATAAAACTTGAAGCACGTGGTTATTGATGGGATGTGTGAATGTTCTTCCTGTCCTAGGATAGGACCACTGTTTGGTACAGGTGATGTTTCAGATGATCACATCAGTTACAAC
Organism: Loris lydekkerianus; assembly: GCA_963574355.1. Taxonomy (NCBI): domain Eukaryota; kingdom Metazoa; phylum Chordata; class Mammalia; order Primates; family Lorisidae; genus Loris; species Loris lydekkerianus. The sequence continues at coordinate 4,424 of CAUYPK010023169.1, forward strand.
ATAGATTGAAAACAGAAGTGGGAAGCAAAATTTGAATATAAATAAATGTTAAAACGTCATTAGGATAACATGTGGATGTACTTAATGCCACTGAAATGTACACTCAAAAAATGATTAAAATGGGCCAGGCAAGGTGGGCTCATGCTTGTAATCCTAGCACTCTGGGAATTGCTTGAGCTCAAAAGTTTGAGAGCAGTCTTAGCAAGAACGAGACTCCGGTCTCTTAGGAAAACTGAGACAAGGGGATTGCTTGAGCCCAGGAGTTTGAGGTTGCCGTAAGCTATAACACCACGACATTCTACTCAGGGTGACAGAGTAAGACTCTATCTCAAAAAGAAAAAAAAAAAAGGAAAATTAAAATGGCAAATTTTATATTTTGTCACAATTTTTAAAAGTGTTACTAGGGGCCAGGCACAGTGGCTCACACTTGGGAGGCCAAGGTAGGTGGATTACCTGAGCTCACTTGTTAGAGACCAGCCTAAACCAGAGCATTGTGGCAGGCACCTGTAGTCCCAGCTACCTGGAAGGCTGAGGCAAGAGAATCATGTGAGCCCAAGAGTTTGAGGCTGCTGTGGGCTATGATGCCACAGCACTCTACTGAGGGCAACAAAGTGAGACTCTGTCTCAAAAAAAAGAAAAAAGAAAAGAAAAATCCTAAAAGATGGAAGATAAAGGTCTTTCACATTCCCTTTTCCCTCCATCCCCACCTGTACCTCCCCACCTCTCTGTTCCTCCCTATTCTCTACCCCTCTAACCACTTTTTCTTGTCTCATGCCCAGGGAGGTATGATCATCGTTCTCTTGCTCAGTGTGGCCATCATCGCCCTTTCTGCCATCAATGTGGGCAAGAGTATCATGGTTGCCATGACGCCACTCTTGGTGGCCACCTCCTCCCTGATGCCTTTTATTGGCTTTATGCTGGGCTACATTCTTTCTGCGCTCTTCCGCCTCAATGGACGGTAAGTATTGGTTTAGGTCCCTCTGTGCCATGAACTTCATTCTTGTCTTAGCCTCTGAGGATAAGGATCTAGTGAAGGTGAGATCTGGGCAAGGCATTTTCCTAGCAAATAAGTTCACATGCACCAGCTAAACCCCATCATCCAAACAGCAATAACTAATGGCAAAATGTCCCCCACATACACCCCAAATCTAGACACCACGTCCTGCCCAACTCCTTGGTAGTTAGTGGCACTGGGGTAGTTTCAGGTCATCATAACAGGTGTTAGTACTTTCTCACTTTTCCTCCATTTCTGCCGAGGGTTTAAAGACCACTGGGTAAAAGCTGTGCTAAGTGCTACTCAGATCTGAAGTAGCTGTGCACCTTGGCTAAAGTGCAATCCAATTCACACGCACAGTTGCTACTTTAGAGAAGTTTGAGGGCATGGTGTGGGAACATCAGAGACCCTCTTGTCTATACAGAGAAAGGTACCACAAGGACTTTTCCTTTTTTCAGCCACAGCAAACAAATTCTGAAATCTAAACACTAAACATTAGTGAAATCCCCGTTCCCCCCCCCAAACCCTTAATTTTAAAACAATTTAAAATATAATTACTGGGCTCAGCACCTGTAGCTCAGCAGCTAGGGAGCTGGCCACATACACCGGGGTTGGCGGGTTCAAACCCACCTGGGCCTGCCAAACAACTACAACAACAACAAAAATAGCCAGACATTGTGGTGGGCACCTGTAGACCCAGCTACTCGGGAGGCTGAGGTAAGAGAATCACTTAAGCCCAAGAGTTTGAGGTTGCTGTGAGCTGTGAAGTCACAGCACTCTACCGAGGGCAACATAATGACACTAATCTCAAAAAATATATATGCATACACATATATACACACATATATATATATATATATTTTTTTTTTTTTTTTTTTTTCAGCCAGGTACAGTGGCTCACACCTGTACTCTTAGCACTCTGGGACGCTGAGGCAGGTGGACTGCCTGAGCTCAGGAGTTTGAGACCAGCCTGAGCAAGAGCAAGACCCCATCACTAAAAAATAGCCAGGCATTGTGGCGAGCACCTATAGTCCTAGCTACTCAGGAGGCTGTGGCAACAAGATAGCTTGAGCTCAAGAGTTTGGAGGTTGCTGTGAGCTATGACATGGCACTCAACCCCAGGGAGACGGAGACTCTCTCTCAAAAAAAAAACAAAGTGGACATATGCATATGTGTATATATATATATATATATATATATGTATATATATATATGTATATATATACATATATATATATATGTATATATATACATATATATATTTAATTACCCTTTTTTTTTTTTAGGACAAAGTCTCACTATGTCACCCTCAGTAGGTGCTGTGGCATCACAGCTCACAGCAACCTCAAACTCTTGGGCTTAAGTGATTCTCTTGCCTCAGCCTCCCAAGTAGCTGGGACTACAGGCACCTGCCAAAACATAATTACCCATTTTAAAGCCAATGTAATTTAACAAAAAACAAATTGCCACCTCAGTGCCCATAGCACAGTGGTTATGGCTCCAGCCACACACACCAAGGCTGGTGGGTTCGAACCTCACCTGGAGCCAGCTAAACAACGACAACTGCAACAACAAAAAGCCAGGCATTGTGGTGGGCACCTGTAGTCCCTGCTACTTGAGAGGCTGAAGTAAAAGAATTGCTTGAGCCCAAGAGTCTGAGATTGCTGTGAGCTGTGATGCCACACACTCTACCGAGGCAACAAAGTGAGACTCTGTCTCAAAAACAACAAAAAAAAATTACCATAGGATTAACACAAGATGGTTATCATGAGCCAAAAGACTGCCAATGACCACCTAGTGATGTCAATTTTCACCAAAACAGGGTGCTGCAGATGGTAATGGCCACAGTATCAAGTTCCATCACAGCAGTCTCCCTCATAATAAATGTGTTATGATGTTACTCCATTTTTAATAGATACTTTAACACACTAAGTCCTAATTCAAAGAATTATGTATTCATTAATGTAAACATCCACACTTTAATCCATAAAATACAATGCAAAACTGAGAATGTGTTTCAAAGATTGATAACAGGGCAGAATTGAGTTTGGGTTTTTTGGTTTTTAATTATCACACATTTTGTAATCCTAGCACTCTGGAAGGCCAAGGTGGAGGGGCAGGGAGAGATTGACTGAGTTCAGGAGTTCAAGAATAACCCAAGCAAAGTGAGACCCCCATCTCTATGAAAAATAGGAAAACTAGCCGGGCATCATGGCAGGTACCTGCAGTCCCAGCTACTTAGGACTAAGGCAAGAGGATCTCTTAAGCCCAAGAGTTTGAGGTTGCCGTGAACTACGACGCCACAGCACTCCACCCAGAGCAACAGAGTGAGACTGTCTAAGAAAATAATAACCAACACACATTTTAAAAATGTCTAAGCAAGGACAGCACCTGCGGCTCAGTGAGTAGGGCGCTGGCCCCATATACCAAGGGTGGTGGGTTCGAACCCCCGACCAAAGTGTAACAAAAAAATAGCTGGGCACTGTGGCAGGCCCGTAGTCCCAGCTACTTGTGAGGCTGAGGAAGGATAATCACCTAAGTCCTGGATTTTGAGGTTGCTGTGAGCTGTGATGCTACAGCACTCTACTGAGGATGATAAAGTGAGACTCTCTTTAAAAAAAAAAAAAAAAAAAAATGAAGAAAATTCTGAAAGCAGCCAGATGTAAGAAAACCATAACCTACAAAGGGAAGAATATTAGAATGACTTCAGATCTCTCTGCTGAAACCTTTCAAGTCAGAAGAGGGTGGTCATTGACTTTTAATCTCCTAAAACAAAATAACTTTCAACCCAGGATCATGTATTCAGAAAAACTGAGTTTCATTTATGATGGAGAAATGAAATACTTTAATGACATTCACATGTTGAAGAAATTTGCCATAACCCACACCAGCTCTCCAGGATATTCTCAGACTGATTCTCCATAATGACCAGCACAATCCACCACCACCACAAAAGTAAACTCACTCAGAAACTTTTGATCAAACTCCAACTTCCACAATGGCGAAAGGATCAAAAATGTCCACTGGACTTTCAAAAAACTCAATACCCAAAATTTTACCAGGCTTACCAATATTCTCCATTAATGTGAATGGCTTAAATTGTCCTCTACAGAGGCACAGGTTGGCTCACTTGATACAAAAACTCAGGCCAGATATCTGCTGCATACAAGAATCTCATCTTACCTTAAAAGATAAATATAGACTCAGGGTGAAGGAATGGTCATCTATATTTCAGGCAAATGGAAATCAGAAAAAAGTAGGTGTTGAAATTCTATTTGCAGTTACAACAGGCTTTAAAGCAACAAAAATAAGGAAGGATAAGAATGGTCACTTCCTATTTGTTAAGGGTAATACTCAATATGATGAGATTTCAATTATTAATATTTATGCATACAACCAAAATGTGCCTCAATTTATAAGAGAAACTCTAACAGACATGAGCAACTTGATTTCCTCCAGCTCCATAATAGTCAGAGATTTTAACACTCCTTTGACAGTGTTAAAATTGATCTATCCTTCTTATTGGATAGATCCTCCAATAAGAAGCTCAGCAAAGAAATTTTAGATTTAAACTTAACCATTCAACATTTGGATTTAACAGACATCTATAGAACATTTCACCCCAACAAAACTGAATATACCTTCTTCTCATCCGCCCATGGAACATACTCCAAAATCGATCACATCTTCTAATGTACACAGCTATGATTTAACAATAAATATAAGTTAATAAAAAAAAAAAATCGATCACATCTTAAGTCACAAGTCTAACCTCAGTAAATTTAAAGGAATAGAAATTATTCCTTGCATCTTCTCGGACCACCATGGAATAAAAGTTGAACTCAGTAACAACAGGAATCTGCATACTCATACAAAAACACAGAAGTTAAATAACCTTATGCTGAATGATAGCTGGGTCATAGACGAGATTAAGAAGGAAATTACCAAATTTTTGAAACAAAATGACAACGAAGACACGAATTATCAGAACCTCGGGATACCACAAAGGCAGTCCTAAGAGGGAAATTTATAGCACTGCAAGCATTCCTCAAGAGAACGGAAAGAGAGGAAGTTAACAACTTAATGGGACATCTCAAGCAACTGGAAAAAGAAGAACATTCCAACCCCAAACCCGGTAGAAGAAAAGAAATAACCAAAATTAGAGCAGAATTAAATGAAATTGAAAACAAAAGGATTATACAACAGATCAATAAATCAAAAAGTTGTTTTGAAAAGGTAAATAAAATACATAAACCGTTGGCTAACCTAACCAGAAAAAAAAAAAGAGTAAAATCTCTAATTTCATCAGTCAGAAATGACAAAGACAAAATAGCAACAAACTCCTCAGAAATTCAAAAAATCTTTAATGAATATTATAAGAAACTTTATTCTCAGAAATATGAAAATATGAAGGAAATTGACCAACACTTGGAAACACGTCACCTTCCAAGACGTAGCCAGAATCAAGTGGAAATGTTGAACAGGCCTATATCAAGTTCTGAAATAGCATCAGCTATACAAAATCTCCTTAAAAAGAGGACCAGATGGCTTCACATCAGAATTCTACCAAACCTTTTAAGAGGAACTAGTACCTATATTACTCAATCTTTTCCAAAATATAGAAAAAGAAGGAATACTACCCAACATCACCTTGATCCCCAAACCAGGAAAAGACCCAACAAGAAAAGAAAATTTTAGACCAATATCACTAATGAATATTGATGTAAAAATATTCAACAAGATCCCAACCTTTTCCGACATATAGAAAAAGAAGAAATACTACACGTTCTATGAAGCAAATATCACCTTGATCCCCAAACCAGGAAAAGACCCAACAAGAAAATTATAGACCAGTATCACTAATGAATATTGATGCAAAAATATTCAACAAGATCCCAACAAACAGAATCCAGCAACACATCAAACAAATTATACATCATGACCAAGTCAGTTTTATCCCAGGGTCTAAGGCTAGTTCAATATACATAAATCTATAAATAATAATTCAGCACATAAACAAATGAAAAAACAAAGATCATATGATTCTCTCAATTGATGCAAAAAAAGCTTTTGATAATATCCAGCATCCCTTCATGATCAGAATACTTAAGAAAATTGGTATAGAGGGGACATTTCTTAAACTGATAGAGGCCATCTACAGCAAACCCACAGCCAATATCGTATTGAATGGAGTTAGATTGAAATCATTTCCACTCAGATCAGGAACCAGACAAGGCTGCCCATTGTCTCCACTGCTCTTTAACATTATAATGGAAGTTTTAGCCTTCGCAATTAGTGAAGAAAAGGCGATCAAGGGTATCCATATAGGGTCAGAAGAGATCAAACTTTTGCTCTTCACAGATGATATGACTGTGTATCTGCAAAACACCAGGGATTCTACTACAAAACTCTTAGAAGTGATCAAGTAATACAGCAGTGTCTTAGGTTACAAAATCAATATTCATAAATCAGTAGCCTTTATATATACCAACAATAGTCGAGCTGAAAAAGCAGTCAGAGACTCTATTCCGTTCACACTAGTGCCAAAGATGAAATATTTGGGAGTTTATCTAACAAAGGCTGTGAAAGATCTCTATAAAGAGAATATGAAACTCTAAGAAATAGCTGAAAATGTTAACAAATGGAAAAACATGCCATGTTCATGGCTGGGAAGAATCAACATTGTTAAACTGTCCCTACTACCCAAAGCAACATACAACTTTAATGCAATCCCTGTTAAAGCTCCACTGTCATACTTTAACGATCTTGAAAAAATACTTCGTTTTATATGGAATCAGAAAAAGCCTCAAATAGCCAAGACATTACTCAGAAATAAAAATGAAGCAGGAGGAATCACGCCACCAGACCTCAGACTATATTATAAATCAAAAGTGATCAAAACAGCATGGTACTGGCACAAAAACAGAGAGGTAGATGTATGGAACAGAATAGAGAACCAAGAGATGAATCCAGCTACTTACCATTATTTCATCTTTGACAAGCCAATTAAAAACATTCAGTGGGGAAAAGATTCCCTATTTAACAAATGGTGCTGGGTGAACTGCCTGGCAACCTGTAGAAGACTGAAACTGGACCCACAACTTTCACCATTAACTAAGACTCTCACTGGATTAAAGATTTAAACTTAAGACATGAAACTATAAAAATACTAGAAGAAAGTGCAGGGAACACTCTTGAAGAAATTGGCCTGGGAGAGTATTTTTATGAGGACCCCCCGGGCAATTGAAGCAGCATCAAAAATATACTACTGGGACCTGATCAAACTAAAAAGCATCTGCAGAGCCAAGAACACAGTAAGTAAAGCAGACAGCCCTCAAAATGGGAGAAGATATTTGCAGGTTATGTCTCAAAGGTTTAATAACCAGAATCCACAGAGAACTCAAAAGTATTAGCAAGAGAAGAACAAGTGATTCCATCTCAGGGTGGGTAAGGGACTTGAAGAGAAATTTCTCTGAAGAAGATAGGCCCATGGCCTATAGACATATGATAAATGCTCATCATCCTTAATCATCAGAGAAATGCAAATCAAAACTACTTTGAGATATCATCTAACTCCAGTAAGATTAGCCCATATCACAAAATCCCAAGACCAAAGATGTTGGTGTGGATGTGGAGAAAGGGGAACACTTCTACATTGCTGGTGGGAATGCAAACTAATATATTCCTTTTGGAAAGATGTTTGGAGAACACTTAGAGATCTAAAAATAAACCTGCCATTTGATTCTACAATTCCTCTACTAGGTATATACCCAGATGACCAAAAATCACATTTATAACAAAGATTTTTGTGCCAGAATGTTTATTGCAGCCCAATTCACAACTGCTAAGTCATGGAAGAAGCCCAAGTGCCCATCAATCCACAAATGGATTAATAAATTGTGGTACATGTACACCATGGAATATTATGCAGCCTTAAAGATGGAGACTTTACCTCTTTCATGTTTACATGGATGGAGCTGGAACATATTCTTAGTAAAGTATTTCAGGAATGGAAGAAAAAGTATCCAATGTACTCAGCCCTACTATAAAACTAATTTATAACCCAGTTACAGCCTGAGAATATGGGGAAGGAGGCAAGGGAGGGGAAGGGGGAGGATGGGCGGAGGGAGGGTGATTGATGGGACCACACCTAGGGTGCATCTTAACAGTGTACATGTGAAACTTACTAAATGTAGAATATAAATGCCTTAACATAACTAAGAAAATGCCAGGAAGGCTATGTTAATCAATGTGATGAAAATATGTCAAATGGTGTATAAAACAAGTGTATGGTGCCCCACGATTGCATTCATGTACAGAGCTATGGTTTAAAAAAAAAAAAAAAAAAAAGTCTAAGCCAGAAACTTGACAGAGGATAAGGTCCCAGACATACCAGACAAACTATCTTCTACTGTATGTTTAAAGTATAATTGGCCCATTAGCCCAACATAACAAGCCAAGGAATGATACTTAGGCTTCCTTTTCATCCTTCAACAACTACACATTTCTCCAAACTTGGTAATCTTGCAAAAGCAGACAAGTTATAGATTCCCAAGCTATTTAAAAACCCTCTCATAAAACCCCCAACATGAATCTACTAGTCACTATACCCCCAGAGCTCAATTAGCGTCAAGTGGGTTTACTTGACATATTTTGAACCCACTGCAGTCCACTTTCCTGGCTCCCTTCCATCTTCCTATGTAGGACTATTGAGCAGATCCTGGAATATCTGGGAGGGAAAGAAGTGCAAACAAAGTTGTGCCCTCGTGCTCCTTCTGCCAGTACATACAGGTTTTGTATTTTCCTACCCACACAGGTGCAGACGCACCGTCAGCATGGAGACTGGATGCCAAAATATTCAACTCTGTTCTGCCATCCTCAATGTGACCTTTCCACCTGAAGTCATTGGACCCCTATTCTTCTTTCCTCTACTCTACATGATTTTCCAGCTTGGGGAAGGGCTTTTTCTCATTGCCATCTTTTGGTGCTATGAGAAAATCAAGACTCCCAAAGGTGAGTGCTGAATTATCTAACCTCCTACAAATTTTGCCCTGTATTAGACCAGCCTGCTAAAAACCAAGTTTCTAGTAGGGACTTTTTGTATGGAGTATTAACTATTCAAGACACTAAGAACCAGGTAGCTCTGAGAAGTATTCAAGAGACCTTATAAGGCCAAGACTACTTCATTAACTGTACTTCATTTCTGCCTTCTAAGTGGACAAATCAAATTAGGGATGCAGTTTACCTCATTAAGGCTGACACAATTTGGGCTGTTTTATCTAAGTAGGAGACACCATTTCCTCAGCACAAGGGAAAAGGACAGAATGCTCTGGACATTAGACAGTTCTAAAATATTAGTTGTGTGAAAGGTCTCAACCAAAGTCCTTTACTTTTTTTTTTTTTTTTTTTTTTGTGAGATAGCACCTCAAGCTACTGCTCTGGGTACAGTGCTGTGGCATCACAGCTTACAGCAACTTCCAACTCCTGGACTTAAGTGATTCTCTTGCCTCTGCCTCCCAAGTAGTTGGGACTACAGGTGCCCACCACAATGCCGGGCTATTTTTTTGGTTGTAGTTGTCATTGTTGTTTGGCAGGACCTGGCTGGATTCGAACCCGCCAGCCCTGGTGTATGTGGCTGGCACCTTAGCTGCTTGAGCTACAGGTGCTGAGCCAACATTATGTATTTAAATCACAAGTTAGCCTTGATTTCTCTCACCCTAACCAACACTTTTCATGTTTCCACACCCCCTTCACACTCAAGTACATGTCTGTTGGCTTTTACATCACTGAGGTTATCGGGCGTTTTGTGGACTTTCCACTTTGGTGACCCTGGGCAAGTTTGTTTTCTAGGACAACGTTCTCACGTCCTGGAAGCAGGTCAGAGTCCTGGCAGCTGTAGCACCTCCATGAGGAAAATTAGGGCAAAGCAGCCTAATACAACTCAAGAATCCAAAGGAAAATTTATCTCTGGTTACACAGCAAACTTAAGCTTGCTAAACACTGACCATAATAAACTTCATTAATAATTTATACTTTAATCTACTACTGGATTAATATACCACCTCATTTCTAAAATGCTCAAAGCTACCTTCAAGGTATAATAAAAAGACCAGCGTCCCTTCCTTAAAGAACACTTTAACTCCAAAGCTTTTTTTTCTTAAACCAGGAAACTCAAACTTCATCATTCATTTTATTGCTTTATACTCCCAAACATCAATATATTCTTCCCAACAATTTACTCGAATCTCTCAACTGTCTTCCCATGAATTGAAGGCCCCTTCTAAACCTTTTCTAGACCCTGGGGATTGTAACTTACACCCTAAAAAAACAGGCAACCTTCCCAGTTAGAATTCATAATATTAGCAAATGCAAATTCTTTTCCTTTATAGTTGGCAGAGAGATAATCTTCACTATCCCTCAGTCCCCCCTCCCCCCAAAAAAGAAAAATCAATAGCTGACATAAAATGGCTGAACCACGTTGTAAGCTTTGGCTCCAAACTACACAGTATTGTATAAAACAATCTAGTCTGATGATTTTCTGAAAGCAATTCAAGATTTGTTGCCCACAAGTTTTCTATCCTCTTACCAAAAATAAAGAGAAATTTCTAGAACAATTGGTATCTCAAATAGGTTTGAAGTCCCAGGAATGCCCTGGGGGGGAGGGGGGAGAATACTGAATCTTTAGCCTTATAAAGAAAATAAACAGGCCAGCAGGGTGGCTCATACCTGTAACCAGTAGTTTTAGTCTAGGTTGTAACATAGCTAGACCAATGTCTCTACAAAAAAATTAAAAATAGTTCTAGCTACTTGGAAGCTTAGGTGGCAGGAGCATTTTAGCCCTGTAGTTCCAGGCTCCAGTGAGCTATGATCATACTCCTGCACTCCAGCTTGGGGTAACACAAACACCATTATTTAAAAAAACTCCTCTCAAATGCATCTCCAAAAATCCCAGTGTCAAAAGCCAAAGCAACTTACTTTCTGAGCTAACAGCCCAACCAGCTTTGTCAGGGTGAAAAAACTGTCACAAGATTTTGGATTTTGACCCCTGTACCTTCTACATAGAATAAAGTGGACCTCTCAACTCTTCCCTCGAAAGCTGCCACCACCTCTACATGTGCAGAAAATGGGAGTAGCAGTGTGTGGAGGGAGGACCGGAGCAAGGGTGCAAACTCTCCTGGCTAGCCCATCCTAAAGCTGTTTCCTCCCTATCCCTTCTGACTGAATATAAATCCTTGCATACAAACACACCTCCCCTATTGTTTTACACATATTAGAAAAGAGAATAAAGGCTCAAATACATTAATCGTATATACTAGGCCTTTTTAAATTTTTTTTTTATTTATGCATGCATTTATGTATGTCACCCTGGGTTGAATGCCATGGCGTCACAGCTCACAGTAAGCTCCAACTCTTGGGCTCTAGCGATGCTCTTGCCTCAGCCTCTCAAGTAGCTGGGACTACAGGCACCTACCACAACACCCAGCTATTTTTTGTTGCAGTTTGGCTAGGGCTGGGTTTGAACCGGCCACCCCCAATATGGGGCCCGGTGCCCTACCCACTGAACCACAGGCAGCACCCTCTACTAGGCCTTTTATTACTAGTACTGCCACTACAGATACTGGGGGAAAAAAGTGAGTTTTAGGAGTAATGAGAGCTGCGACTGTAGAGAAGTAGAAAATCAGTGCACACACAATACCCTAGGAATAAGTTGGATTTTTCTATTTTCCAGACTAAGCAAACTTCAACTACTGTTATTGTCCCTCTACAACTGTGATTCTTTTTAACTTTACAGATAAAGCAAATACGATTTACACAGCTGCCACAACTGAAGAAACAACTCCAGAAGCTCTGATAAATGGCACCCACATAAAAGAGGGCTCCCCTTGCAGTCTAGTCCTTCTCCCCGACCATCACCTACACCCCAGACTCTGGTCAGAAAGCAATTCAGAAAAAGAGCATGGTAAACCAGAGGGCAGCAAAAACAGCAGTCTTGCCTGAGTTTTCTCCATTTCCAGCAAAACCTATCACATCAAGCCTTGGCTGGGAAGACAGAGGGTGTCAACCTGAGAAGCCTCACCTATCCGTTTAAGATTTACTTATTTAAAAAATAAGACATGTAGAGTGACTATAAATTCTATGAAGGCAGAAATACAAAGCGTCTGATAAACTTATTAACTAATCAATGAATGGGTGTTTTATCCATTAATACCTAAATCTCAAAGTTTTGTGACCCAAAAGGCAAACAAAATGCTAAGGAGTACTATAGAATACTACAGGGTTAGATTTCAAAGATTCCGAGTTCATTCCTTCCCTTTTGCTATTTTGGGGATTAAGACTCTCAAGAACACAGGTAAAAAACCAGCCCAGGTGGTGGCTCACATCTGTAGTCCTAGCACTCTAATAATAGGTCAAAGAGGACAGATCACTTGAGCTCACAAGCTCAACACCAGTCTCTACAAATAGCGGGGTGTTGTGGCAGGAACCTATAGTCCCAGCTACTCAGGAGTTTGAGGTTGTTGTGAGCAATAATGCCACAGCAACCCCAGGGCCAGGGCGACTGAGACGGTGTCCAAAAAAAAAAAAAACCAGTATGCAAATATGAACACAATAAAATGAAAGCAAAAGCAATTAGACAGGAAACTCAGAAATAGCTACTCACAGCCATAACTGAAATTTTAAGTCTGGAGAATTCCAGGACACTTTGACAAAGAAAACCCAGGAAGCACACTGAAGAATGTTACTAATAACCTATTCTGTAACTTCATTTGGTATCAGTGGTTTTAACACAAAGTATACCGCAAACTCAAAGAGTACTGCAAACTATTACCAAAATACATGATTCCAAATTAAAAAAAAAAAAAAAAAACACTCAGGGCAGTATCATAGTTTGTATTCAGATAGAATTCTCAAATTTAAAGTTTTCTCTAATAAAATTTAAACACTTTGCACATCACTCATATGCAAATAGGACTAAGCAGATTACTAAGTATTAACACTTGCAGTCAATGTGCCTACTTGTGATTTTCATTATCTTTTAGTATGATCAGGTACTAATAAAATCAACACCAGCTAGTTTTAGGGTTATCAGGTTAGCAAATGTACTGGACTAACAAGTATTTTCAGCACCAGAATAATCATACATACAGATGTTTGGAAAGGTCTCCTACTTAACCACTTGATCTGTATATGCCTACTTATTCAAATTGTTTTCTCTATTTAGCACAAAACACTCAAAAATTAAGTTTGTTTAGCTTTAGAGGAAGGTAGGGTTGGACTTAAAACTGTCACGAGAAACAAAATGGAAGGAATAAAACATAGAAAACAAAGGTTGCACCATGCCCTAACAAAGGCTAGCCAGAAACCAATCTAGAACATGATCTTTTCAAAGGATGAAATTTATTGTATTCCCAGACACTTGTTGACAGTAGTAAGCCTTAATTTATTTAGGGGTAGATGAGAAATACTCAAAATGTCTAGTACAGACTACCACACTGCCCTGAGGACCATACTCAAAAAAACCTAACAAGGGGAAAGGATTTTGATCGTGAGATACATTACAAAGCTAGTTACAACACATTAAAATAAACCCAGTTTCCTCATATTAAAAAGTATGGGTATAACACCAACTCCCAAATCAACTACATCCTAATAAAGACTTAATTTTGCAACCTCATTGCCCATGTTCCAGTCTTTTAACCCTCCCCACGAACTGCAACATCCACTTTGGAGTCTTATTCTGCCTTTCTCAACATGCCCAAAAGGGTAGGGCATGAGTCTCATGTCATGAGAACGTGTGGTTTTGGAGCTCTGGAGCCAGACTTCCTGGATTCTATTACCAATCTATCACTTAAATTTGTTCTTTGAAAAAGACCCTGAATTCTCTCCTGTTAAATAGTCATGAATATTGAGTACAACATACAAGTACAGAACTTAAAAAACAGTTAACTGGCTAGCTAACACAATCAGGTGTTAAGTAGTGTTATCCACTGTTACCAATTATTTATCTAGCCTTTTGCATCCTAACATAAGTCTTAAGAATATCTAACCAGTCTTCTGAGATTCCTATAGAACTCATTTCCTGCACTTACTGGGCAGCGTTTGAGGACTCAGGTATAGAGGGTTCTAACACTTTGCTGAAGAGAGGCATACAACCTCAGACAATTTTTACTATTATTTTCTCTCAACCACTTATTGTCCTGTGTCTCAATAATTGAAGCAGAATGTGAATAGTCCCTTAAGCATGATCATGTACACTGGAGAAGTTCTGTACCATCTGACCATCAAAACTGTATTGTAACTTTTAGGATAAGCAAGAAATTCATTAAATTTTACAATTTGTTTTTCAAACACACCATCCTTCATTTGGTTTTGGAAGCCTAGGTATCCAGATGCCAGAAAGAGATAATAAAGAAAAAGCATAGGGGAATATGGACACAAGGGACACTGTCAAAACAGATTCTGGAGGTATTTTGTTTTAAATGTATGTATATGGAGGTGAGGAATAGGACTACTTCAAAAAAAAAAACAGACAAAAGCAGTTTTATAGTATTTTATTATCAATAACATACAGCTGCTTTAATGTGTCTGTCCTGCAGCTGTTTTTTAAGGGTGAGTGGGAGGACACCCTTGACCCTAAACAAAGAAAACTCAAATTAAGCCTTTATGTACAAGCAAATTTAGAGCTCTTTTAAATGTCCAAAGCTATTAATTAGTTTAACTGAGGTATTAAACTAATTCTGAATAAACATATTTGAATAACCAGGAACTTAAAAATGTTCAATTTTTTTCTAGTACAAAAGAATTAAATTTGCTTTAGTTATAAAAGAGCTCTGTCAATATACACAAACTATATACTTCAGACATTCACAAAATGTGAGCAGAAGGCTTATCAAAAGACATTTAATACAATTAGTTTTCAACAACCCCTTGGTGGTCCACATCTACAAAGATATCCACCCAACCCAACCCCCTCCAAACAAACCCCACCCCCACAGAAAAGCACATACTTACCAGAATTTTTAGCAAGTATGGTTTGGAAATTTGTTTTTAAAAAAGGCCCCCAGGGCAAGTTATTTACAGTTTAATTGCCACTGTCAACTGATCTGGACCTTGATCGGGATTGGGACCTCTGGCGATCCACAGAAGCTGGAGACTTAGATCTACTTGAAGAACCACGTTTCTGGCTCTTCTCAGGCACAGGAGACCTACTAACAGAACGGGACTTGCTCCGGCTCCGGCTCCTGCTCCTTGACCGGCTGTAAGACTTGCGACTACGGGAACGAGACCGGCTACGGGACCTAGAGGAACTTCTGGTCCGAGATCGAGACCTGCTTCTTGACCTACTATGAAATGAGAGAGAGGGGTGAAGGAAATCAGGCTACATGACAGGCCCTACAAATCCATTCAACGAAACTTTTATATTGAAAATATGGGAGGTACCTGTGCCTTTTGCTGCCTTCAATTAATTTTATTTTTCTCCCATTTATTTCCTTTCCAGAAAGTTTTTCAATAGCATTCTTTAAGTCACCATAAGAGGCAAACTCAACCACCCTAAAGAAGAAAAAATTATTTTAAGGTAAACACAACCCATAGTCTCACTCACATAACAGTCTACACAAGTTGTTTCTGTGTTCACTTTGCTACTGCTACGTTCTCATTTCTGCATGGGTAAGACAGTATTTCACACAGCAAAGCTTCCACACTGCTACATTTTCAACCAGACAATTCTTTGTTGTTGTATGCTTAGCAGCATGCCTAGCCTCTACCCCACTAGGTGCCAGGAGCACCCTCAGTCAGTTTTGTCAACCAAAGAAGACTCCCAACAATCCCAAACATCTCTTGGAGAGCAAAACTGTCCCTAGAGAACTACTACATTTGAAAATTTTCAAATTTGAAGCCTTTAGGAATGTAAAATTTTCAGGATATTTTAAAAGGCTTTCACAACCTCCACAACTTTCACAACTCACCCTTCATTTAATTTAGGTCGATGTGCATCGGCAAAGGTTACTTCCCCAGCTTGTCTCATGAAATCTTTGAGATCCTTAACACAAGATAATTGTGTTAAGCAGAGAAGAGGAAGGATGACACACAAAAAACAACATGGTATAAAAACAAAACTACTGAAAGAGAAGATGTTAGATAAAGTACAAACATGGTATTTACCACACTTGTATTCTATCAGAAATCAAGAATTATCTATGTCAGGGCACGAAATAAGCAAATAGCATATTGCTTTTAAGCAAAATGCTAAAGGAAATTCAGATTTTTAACATTATAGTAGTATTAGTCTATACTGAGCTCAGTACAATAGAAAAAAAAAACAAACAAAAAAACAAAACAAAAAAGAGAAAACAGTACATATTTTTAAAGACTAAAGTAGAAATTTTATATTTAAAAAACAGAACATTTACAAGACACCAGTTATTTTGTGCCCCATATGTCATTAAAAAAGTTTACTTTACCTTTATCAATATTTCCCTAGGCTAGTCAAGCAGCAAACCATTTATCGGTCGGAGAAACCTTCATGACATATGCCCGATTGGCTCTTCGCCACCCACTTGAAGGACACTACCCAATCGATGGAAGCCTTTAATCGCACAGCCCTCCCTATTAGCAGACTACTGGCGGATGCAGACATGTTCTACTCTTGAGCAGTTACCAAGGACCACTTTACTGCGATCAGGATTCCAACGACCACCTAATTTCGTATCTTTCAACTCTTTTCGACCAGGACCTCTTATTCGGAAGCGTTACAGGAGACAGCTCTCAACTTAGGGATCAGATCACGTTATCAACGCTCTGGGATCGCTGCAACCTGGCACTTCAAGTAAGTGCATCGATTACGTCTAGACCGGCAAACACAGATCTAGAGGTGGCCAAATGATCACTGTAGGAGCTGACTGGCAAAGTCAACCAGGCCCAACCAAGAGTGACCAAGACAACGATTAGGATAACCCACAGGCACTCCTCGTCATAAGGCCAACGACACAGATAGGCTGGCAAATAAAGGGTTTAATATTTGGTTAAAATTGATTTTAAAAAACAAGAAAAAATATCCTCAAAACATTTACATTTGATCACTAATATTAAAGTTTGTAATATCCCCCAGTTACATTTAGTTAAATTTTAACATTACAATTAAATCCATTAATTTAATTAAAGATAAAAGTACTTTTAATAAAATATATTAAAAATATTAGCTACCCATTAACTTTTTTAAAAAGCCACATTAAAATAACTCAAAACTGTATTTGAACAAACCTGCCAGCTGACTCTTGAGGATAAATTCTCAACTATAAGCCGATTTTCTGTTCTTACAGGTGGAGCATTTCTAAGGAAGAAAATGAGCATTCAAAAAGGAAGAAAAGAAATGCAATGATGTGCACTTCTCGCGGACAAGTTCAAAGTAATCGAACATCAAGTCATTCAAATGACTTTCATCAACAGTTCTGTGTTAACTCTATGACTCACTACAGACTCATCAGGAACAGAGGGCTAACATGAGAATAGCAGGACGTATTATACAGTAAGTTCCAGAATCATTTACTGCTAATAACTCCTGAGACTTAAATACTGCTGATACAATAGGGATTGTTCAAAGCAGCCATCCACCTGTTTACATACCGTCTATCATTACGAGGTCTGCGACTGCTAAATCGGTCAGAGTACCGTCCTCTACCTCTTCCACCTC
Organism: Loris lydekkerianus; assembly: GCA_963574355.1. Lineage (NCBI taxonomy): Eukaryota > Metazoa > Chordata > Mammalia > Primates > Lorisidae > Loris > Loris lydekkerianus. The sequence continues at coordinate 22,108 of CAUYPK010023169.1, forward strand.
GAGACCGAGCCCTAGCATGTTCAATAGTAACCCTATAGAAAACAAAGAAAAAAAATCTCCATTATACACCCAAGCTACATAAAACACCTACTTAGAAAAACATCCAAGCTGACCTAGTCTGCTCTACATTCCAGGTCTAAATACAGTAATCATAAAACTAAGATTCTCACCTTTCACTACAGAGTTCTTTTCCATCAAGTTCATATACGGCATCATCCGCATCCCTTGGATCCTCAAATTCCTAAAATATAAACATTTAAGATACTTAATAAGGCTTTCAACAAGTATCCCACAACATACTGAGGACTAAAAACGTTGAGACAGAGTGGGAAAATACCATAATGGCATGGCCAGATAACCTAATCAAGAAGTGACTGCCAATGGGTTCCAGGCAGCCAGCAGAGGTAGCTTCTTTTAACCCTTAATGAAATCACAGGGCTGTGCAACATTTGCAAAAAAAAAAAAAAAAAAAAAACCCACCAAGACTAAAGACCGAGAACATTGTTTACCAGAAGTTTTATGTACTCAACAGATAATTCATCTCGTTCTAAACACTCACCACGAAACCAAAGCCTCTTTTCAGATCAATATCTCTTATTCGTCCATAACCCTTAAAGAATCTCTCCACGTCTTTCTCCCTGGCCGCTGGATTTAGCCTCCCGATGAATACTCGACAGCCACTCATGACGTCCGGCTAGTGTTTCCTGTCAGAAAACAATTCAATCGAGACAATATACCCAATGACTGTCACAGAGGCAGGCCCAGCCACGGGATCACAAACATACATGGCACATAATGTTTACCAGGACTGCCAAAAGTACCTTGCAGACAGAATTAAAAACCGGCCCCCAACAGGATCCCGCCCCAGGCCTAGACCGCAGCAACCGCAACGCCCACTGCCACCTCTGTCACTGCGCAGCCGCAAACGAGCCCCGGCTATCCGGCCCCCTCCCATCTGCCGCAGTTAGGAAAAGCCGAGAAATGCGGGCGGGACCGGCTCCGCCCTCCGCAAGGCCGCCCAATGGCAGCCGGCCGCGCGAGCGCGTCGCCGCCTCCCGGACGCGTCACAGCGGGTGGAAGCCGGAATCTCGCGACGCCACAGCTGCGCCTGCGCACACGTCGGCGGGCAGGCGCTCGGCAGCAATAAAATGGCGGCTGCAGAGTCAGCGGCAGGGTAGAGCCGTGCGAGCCAAACCCGCCTCTCCCTCCCCAGCCCCCACCGCTCCACAGTCACCAGGCCCGCCCGCAAAAATCCCCAACCGCACCCCGGGCAGTCACAGGGCACCCGGCTCGCTCTCAAGGGGGGCCGGGTGATGAGATTAACAAGAGTGGCAGGGAGGGGCGCGCGACCTCTCCATGTAAAAACCGTAACCGCGACCGCCCTTCCACCTTCAGTACCCCTCAAACAATGCCAAAAGGGAGACGTGCCCCAGCGCCCACCTCGAGTCAACTGCGCTCATTAGACGCCGTCCTCCGCAAAGAGAGCAGCCCCGGCCACTCGCGATCTGAGCGGCCATGAAGAAGCCTCGATCCGAGAAGCCTCGCCCTCAAAGTGAGCCACTCACCTACCGGACAGGATCTTTGGCGGCTGAGACCCAGAGAGAGGTCCGTAGTCTGCGACGGAGTCGTCTGCCTCCACGCAGACCAGGACTTAACTCCTCTACGTCTCTCCACAACTGACGCACTTAGCACTCCTGCGCTCCACAAAATGGAGGGCGCGTCCCTGCGTCACTTCCGGGACCGCCCCTGGGACCTGGGCGTCCGCCTCACTGGGTCCGGTTTCGGCGAGGCGGGGCTTCTTCTCCGGGCCTCTCCTAGCGACCTTCTGTCTGCGGTGGGGGGCCCCCGGGGCAGTAGATGACCTCGGCGCGACGAGCCAGTGCCCCGCGCTGGGGGCGCATGTGTTGAGGACATACGCTCCTGTAGACCTGGGAGTTCGGTTCATCGTCGTTTCTCCCGTAGGACTCGTTGAGACAAGTGGCGCCCCTTTTCTATATCTAAAGTTTTTTATCAGAAACCCTGAAGACTACTGGCTGAGACACTCGGGCTTAGCAAAAATACCTGGCCTGCGCAGACCTCTTCGTGTACGTACTTGCCCTTGTACGAGGCAAGGGCGTTCTTGAGGCTCTAATGAAGTCATTTTTAACCATGCCAAACTGGTTGGAGTGAGAAAGCTAAGGGACTGAATTATTTTTTCAATGGAAGGCTTTTGCGTGAAATTGGAATTGCAGCTGTAAAGCCAGCTTGAGTTGAGTTCGGAATGCAATTTCTGCGTTTCTATCGCTCTGGGACTGAGCTGGCTAGAAGAGATGTCCAGCTGCTTTTAAATCTATTTCGTTAATCCTCCCTATTCGGGTTTCTGTCATTAACACATGAAAGTCTACAATTACTCAGAAACGGAGAACGTTGTGCTTGTTAAGTGGGTGTAAAACGCAGCCCTCTGCGTCCTTAACTCCAGCTGTTTCCCAATAAGGTTGGTAGGCCTGGAACCTTAAGCATAAAGATGAGGAAGCTCAAAGGGTTACTTTTCCTTAATACTTACAGGTGGAAACCAAGGCACTCCATTTTTGAGAAGTGCCCAGAATCTAGGGCTGCTTACTTGAAGGTAGAGTTGCACAGAGAAAAAGTAGTTTTGGAAGGAAGGAGGAGCTCTACCAACCCTAGTCCAACCTCAGGGGGTTCTTATGAACTGTTCTGGAACTCTGTGTGGGCGGAGCTTGGCTATTCACACTGTTGTCTGTACCTCAATGGGAACGTGACTCAATTGTAAAGTTAGTTATCTATGATGTGGGGAGTTAAAGATGGATTTTAAATGGATGGATTTAAAATGTTTGTTAAAGAGAAAAAACTTATCTTTAGCTGTTGGCCTAATAAACATTGGCATTTTCTAATGCTCAAATTGTCTCAAGCCAGATTTTATTGAATTACATTTACTTGATTTCTACATAATTTTTTAAAATCAATCTTCCAATTATTTTCTACATTTTGTATTGACTATGAAAGCAACTGCTTGTAATTTCACTCACTGTTATTTTTGCGGTAATAAGTAATCTAGCAAGGTTTTCTGGGGGTGAAAAGCAAGAAAGAGTGCTGTACACGCTGGAAAACATTGCTGGCTTCACCCAATGGTGCTGTGTTTTTCTTCAGACACAGTTTTTTAAAGAAATCCCTTTTTATTTACTTAAAGTTTGTGAGTTTCATAAAAATAATTTTTCCTTAGTATTGCCTATTTGTCTTATGAGGTGTTTGTTTTTGCTGTGATGATGACTGCCTAATTTCAATTTCTTCCAATTTCACCAATAAACACAAAGTTATCTTCCATAAGCAGAAATTTTACTCTCCTACTCAATCCTACAATATTCTATTTATACCCCTATAATTCCCTTATCACTGGTTTATGTCTGTTATTCATGTTTTCCAGAAATGCCTAGCACAGAAAGGATTTAATACTTATCGAGCTGGATTTGTATGAACATTTTTTTCAAGTGGTCCTGTTCCTTTTTTAATGTTTCAACAAAGTGATTTAGCATCCTTTTCCTAAAATACCCAAATGAGTAGCAAATCTTTAGTGAAAGAGAAAAAGAAGGGCCAGTTGTGGTAGCTCATACCTATTGTCTCAGTACCTTAGTAGGCTAAGGTGGAAGGATTGCTTGAGGCCAGGAATTCAAGACTGTATAGAAAAATTAGCTGAGCATGGTGGCATGTCCCTGTAGTCCCAGCTACTCAGAAGGCTGAGATGGGAGGGTCACTTGAGCCCAAGAGTTTAGGGCTGCATTGGTTATGATCCCAGTCCATTCCAGCCTGGGCATCAGAGATACCTTATCTCTTAAAGAAAAAAAAGGGAGTTCGGGGGTGGTGGCTTATGTCTGTAATCCTAGCACTCTTAGAGGCCAGGACTAGTAGATTGCTTGAGCTCAGGAGTTCAAGGCTAGCTTGAGCAAGAGTGAGACCCCCATCTCCACTAAAAATAGAAAAATTAGCCATGCCTTGTGGTGGGTACCTATACTCCTAGCTACTCAGGAGGCTGAGGCAGAAGGATTACTTGAGTCAGGAGTCTGAAGTTGTTAGCTAGACTGACACTGCTGCACTTTAGCCTGGGCAACAGAGTGAGACTCTGTCACAAAAGAAAAAAGATGCAGAGACATAACAAACACAAAAGTTTGTTGGCATCTCTGTATAGGAATTAAATTAAAGAGAAATTGGGCAGTACCTACAGGGAAAGGTGGGCTCTTGAGAATATTTTCTTATGCAGGGATAGAAAATAATTCTCACTAATTCAGACAACACTTAGAAATTTTTTACAGACTTACAGGCTAGTGTGCATCTGATGTCAGTCTATGCCAGCGGTTCTCAACCTGTGGCTCATGGCATTAGAAAGGCTGAGAACCACTGGTCTATGCCATCAATTGACACCTGGTTTTAATTCTAGCTTTAGCTGCTCCTTGTGTCCCAGTCTTGCCTCTACTCTTAATTATCGACTTAACTCAATGGTTTTTTAGAAAGATCACGAGGGCACTTATTCCAAATGCAGATTCTTGTTTTTCCAGAGACCCTGATTCAAAAATTTATAGCATAGAGTCTGAATATAAATGACCCCCAACTTATGATGGTTTAACTTCCTAAGTCAACTGTGAGATGGTGCGAAAGCAATAGTCATTCAGCAGAAAGCAGTGGGAAAGGCTCTTGCAAAGCTGTGCAGTAGCAGCCAGCCTCAGCTCCCAGTAAGCCATGTGATCACAGGGTAAACCACCAATACTCCACAGGGTCCTGTGTGCCAGATGATTTTGCCTGGCTGTAGGCTAATGTAAATGTTCTAAGCACGTTTACAGGCTAGCTATGATGTTCAGCAGGTTAGGTGCATTAAATGTACTTTTGGTTTGTCATCCATGTATTGGTGTATAACCCCCTAGGAAGTAGGGGAGCTCCTGTATTTAAGTGGCACCCTAATCAGGGTGGCCCCCAATTATAGTTTGCAACCACCATTCAGATGTGCATTGCCCACTTCACGTCTCCCTTTCTTGTGATCTCAGCCCCCCATTCCTCATCTTCTCTTCTCAAGCTTCCATTTCTCTTTCATTGTTAGCAGGTATGCTGTGTAACAAATTATCCCCAAATTTAGCAGCATAAAACAAGAAACATTATTTCATAGTTCCTACAAGTCAAGAATTCAGGAGTGGCTTGGCTGAGAGGTTCTAGCTCAGTCTGTCATAAAGGTGCAGCAAACCGTTAGTTTGGGCTGTAGTTTTATCTGGTGTCTCGGGCAGAGGAAGCTTTTTCCAAGCTCACTCACATTTTTAATAAACCCCACAAGGGGGGAGGGGGTTCATGTTGCTCCCTACACAGACAATTACTCAGACAAGGATTGTAAAGGAAGAAGGATTTAATGTAGGAGATGCATCTGCTAGGTGGGGGAGGCACAGATTGCCTCAAATCTATCTCCCCAACCAATAGGGTCATGGGAAGGGTTATTGAGGTCAAAATGAACGATGCATGAGAGTAGTGAACATCATTCCCTGTTTGGGGTTCAGGGCAGAGCATGAAAGCACAGTGAGAACTCACGCTATGTCTCATGAGCAAAAAAATGGTAGATACATCCCTCTCAGGCAGGAATTTTAATGCTATAATAAGCTGGGGGTTAATATTGGTAATTTTTTCAGTCTTGTGCGTGGGCTCAGTGGGTCCTTGGACACAGTCTACAGTAGCTTATCACTTATCTTTGTCTTTTCTGCACAAACGGGTGGTGTAAGCTGCTGTAGTTTTCTCATGGTTGCAAGTAGATCCCGCTGTTCCTGGGGGGGAAAAACTCAAAAGGGAGTATATCAGTGCAATGGAAAGTTACTGATCAGCAAATCTTACTGGCCTGGGAACTTGAAACATAAAAGAACTACAAAAATTATTTTTAAAAAATGTTTTCATGTGGCCAGGCACAGTGGCTCATGCCTGTAATCCTAGCACTCTGGGAGGCCAAGGCAGGTAGATTGCTGGAGTTTAGGAGATCAAGAACCGCCTGAGCAAGAGTGAGACCCCATCTCTACTAGAAATAAAAAAACTATTTGGGCATGGTGGTGAGCACCTGTTGTTCCAGCTATTCAGGAGGCTGAGGCAAGAGGATTGCTCAAGCCCAAGAATTTGAGGTTAGTGTGAGCTATGACTCCATGGCACTCTTTCCAGGGTGACAGAGTGAGATTCTGTCTCAAATATATATATATATATATATATATTTTTTTTTTTTTTTTTTTTTTTTTCTTGTCTATGGAGCAGATTACAACATTGGTCAGCCTCAGTTCCTTTGCATGTGAGCCTCGTCATAGGCTGCCTGAGTTTCCTCACAACTGGGGAGCTGGCTGCCCCCAAAGAGGGTGGTCTGAGACACATGCACCCAAAATAGAAGCTACAGCACTTTTATAACCCAGTCTCAGAAGTGACATGCTAATACACTGACACCATAGTGTGTTAGTGTCCTGGGGCTGTCACAACAAAGCATCAAAACCTGTATGTCTTGAAACAACAGAAAATTATTGTGTCATAGTTCTGGGTGTCAGGGCCATGCTCCTCTAATAATGGTGACAGAGGACAACCTGTCTGGTTCCAGTTCTATGAGGAAAAGCTTTCAGTTTTACTCCATTCAGTAAAATATTAGCTGTGGGGTTGTCATAGATAGCTTCAATCAGCTTCAGAAATGTGCCACCTATGCTTATACTCTTCGGTGTTCTAATTAGAAAAGGATGCTGGATTTTATCGAATGCTTTTTCTGCATCTATTGACAGGATCATATGGTCTTACCTTTTGCTTCTGTTAAGATGGTGGGTAACGTTTATGGACTTGCATATGTTAAACCAGCCTTGCATCCCTGGGATGAAACCTACTTGATCATGATGTATGACTTTTTTGATGATAAGCTGTAATCTATTGGCTAGGATTTTGTTGAGCATTTTTGCATCTATATTCATGAGTGAAATTAGTCTGAAGTTCTCCTTTTTTAGTTGAGTCTTTTCCTTGTTTTGGTAGCAGGGTGATGTTTGTTTTATAGAACATGTTGGGGAAGATTCCTTCCTCCTAAATTTTTTGGAATAATTTCTGCAGTACGGGAATAAGCTCTTCATTGAAGGTTTGATAAAATTCTGGTGTGAAGCCATCTGGGCCAGGGCATTTTTTTGTTACAAGCTTTTTTATTGTTTCTTTAATTTCAGTGCTTGAAATTGGTCTGTTCAGGAGCTCTATTTCTTCCTGGCTAAGCCTAGGGAGAGGGTGTGATTCCAAATATTGATCCTTGTCCTTCACATTGTCAAATTTCTGGGCATAGAGTTTCTGGCAGTATTTAAAGATGATCTCTTGTATCTCTGTGGCATCAGTTGTTATTAATATTTCCCCTTTATCATTTTCTGATCGAGGTTACTAGAGATTTAACTTTTTTATTTCCAGTTAGTCTGGCCAAAGGTTTATCTGTTTTATTCATTCTTACAAAAACCAACTCCTTGTTTCATTAATTTTCTGAATGATTCTTTTGTTTTCAATTTCGTTGATCTCTGATTTAATTTTGGATATTTCTTTTCTTCTACTGGGTTTAGGCTTAGATTGTTCTTCTTTTTCCAATTCTACAAGATGGCTTCTGAGTTTGTTGCTATGCTCTCTTTTTGTTTTTTGAATGTAGGCATCTAAAGCAATAAATTTTCCTCTCAAAACTGCTTTTGCTGTATACCACAGGTTTTGGTAGCTTGTGTCTTCATTGTTGTTATGCTCAAGGAAGTAAGTGATTTCCTGTTTTATTTCTTACTGCACCCAACTGTCATTCAACAAGTTGTTTAATTTCCATACCTTTGTGTGGGGTCAAACGTTTTTGTTAGAGTTGAGTTCCACCTTTAGTGCCTTGTGGTCTGAGAAGATACAAGGTAAAATTTCAATTCTTTGGATTCTGTTGAGGTTTGTTTTGTGTCCTAGGATATGATCAATTTTGGAGAATGATCCATGGGGTGATGAGAAGAATGTATATTCTTTATCTTTGGGATGGAGTGTTCTATATGCGTCCATCAAGCACAGTTGTTCTAGGGTCTCATTTAAGTCCCTTATGTCTTTGTTTAATTTGTGTTTAGAGTATCTGTCCAGCTCTGTAAGAGGAGTGTTAAAGTCCCCTGTTATTATGGTATTATCAGATATCATATTGCTCAGACTAAGTAAGGTCTGTTTCAAGAACCTGGGAGCATTTAAATTGGGTGCATAAATATTTAGAATTGAAACGTCTTATTGTATTTTTCCCTTGAACAATATAAAGTGACCATATTTGTCTTTTTTGACTTTAGTTGCTTTAAATCCACATGTATCTGAAAATAGATTGTAACTCCTCTTTTCTTCTGAATTCTGTTTGCCTGAAAAATTGTCTTCCAACCCTTAACTCAGAGTTTTAATTTGTCTTTTGAAGCGAGGTACATTTCCTGCAGACAGCAAATGGATGGCTTGTATTTCTTAATCCAGTCAGCCAATCTATGCCTCTTCAGTTGGGAATTCAAGCCATTAACATTTATTGAGATAATTGATAAATGTGGTACTGTTCTATTCATCTTATTTTGTGAGAGTCCATTGCTTAGTTTTACCTTTTGCATCAATGTGCAAGTTAGGTTCTGTCCTTTAATTGTTGAGTTCTTACTTTTCTATTGATCCATTGTGATGGTCAGTGTATAGAATAGGTTGAAGTATTACCTGTAGGGCTGGTCTTATTGTGGTGAATTTCCTCAATGTTAATATATTAGTAAATGATTTGATTTCTTCATCAATTTTAAAGCTTAGCTTAGCAGGGTATAGAATTTTGGGTTGGAAATTGTTCTGTTTAAGTAGATTAAAGGTAGATGACCATTGTCTTCTTGCTTGGTAAGTTTCAATAGAGAAGTCTGCAGTCACCCTGATGGATTTGCCCCTATAGGTCAACTGGCACTTACTCCTGGCAGCTTGAAGAATCTTTTCTTTTGTCTTAACTTTGGTCAGGTTCACCACAATGTGTCTTGGAGAAGCTCGGTTAGAGTTGAGGCAACCTGGGTTCCAATATCCCTCTGAAAGGAGTGTGTCAGAATCTTTGGTGATATTTGGGAAATTTTCATTTATAATATTCTCTAGTATGGCTTCCATTTCTCTGGGGCATTCTTCTTCCTTTTCTGGGATACCTATCACATATATGTTTGAATGCTTCATAGAGTCCCATAATTCTGTCAGTGAACATTCTGCTTTCTCTCCCTTCTTTTCTGCCTCTTTAACTATCTGAGTTATCTCAAGAGTTTTGTCCTCTACCTCTGAGATTCTTTTTTTCTACATGGTCTAATCTATTGTTGATACTTTCTATTGCATCTTTAAGTTTCCTAATTGACTGCTTCAGTTCCTTCAGCTCTGCTGTATCCTTTCTATATTCTTCATATCATTCATCTCTTATTTGATTCTGTTTTTGGATTTCCTTTTGGTTATTTTCTACTTTATCAGCAGTTTCCTTCATTGTTTCCATCATTTCCTTCATTGTTTTCATCGTCTGTATTCTAAATTCCCTTTCTGTCATTTCTAACACTTCTTTATAGGTGGAATCCTCTGCAGTAGCTACTTCACAGTCCCTTGGGGGGCTGGGGGGTTTGCTCTGGACTGGTTTTTTATGTTGCTAGAATTTTTCTGTTGATTCTTACTCATGAGTGATTTATTTTATCTGTTTCCTTGCCCTGATTTTCCTTTCACTTCCTCTTGCTCTTTAAGTTGCTGTGCCTCTGGACTAGGGTTTTGATGAGTCTCAGTGTGCCAAAATAGTCTCACTCTATGCCCCTGAGGGCTAAGGGTGTAAGGCGTCTCAGTCCCCACCTTTAGGCTGCTTGGGCACTAGATTACTCAATCCTGCTCATCCTTGCTCTGTGACCCTGAGGGCGGAGCTTGCCAGGGCAGTTCTCCCACAGTGGTTCAGCACAGCCCTCAGCCAAACCCTATTAGTTCTGTCTGGCTCTGAGGCTCAGTCTGGGGCCCTAGACCAGGGGTGGCGAACATGCGGCTCTCCAGCTGCATGCGGCTCCCGGCCAAAATGAATGCGGCTCTTTGCCTCTTATCATTATTTTGTATACTGTGGCTCTTTGCCAAGTTTGGATTTTGTTATGCTGCTTCTGAGGAGGGACCTCTGAGGAGAGATCTCTGAGCGCGT